>BLFK01000748.1:522929-547929 GCA_014634185.1 Astreopora myriophthalma
GATAGGGTGAGGTGGGGAAGGTGAGGGGTAGGGCTTTCTGGTAGGCTAGTGTCAAAATTGCACACAGTATTTGTTTGTTGGTCAAATTTATCCTATTCGAAATGATTCTTAAGATGGTCAACAACCACTCGTCAATTGGGTTAAGGATATCCTTTAGAACTCGATCGTTCTATTTGTCATTCAAATGTGGCTCACTTATAACAGGTTTGACTGAATGAGTAGGCCTTATGTATGCTTCCGTCAGACTTCCAAATTTTACCAGGTAACCTCACTTATGGCATATTCTTTTCAAACCTTGAACAAAGTTCCTCTATTTCACGTGCCAATTATTTTCATCGACACTGCTTCAGGAATTCACTTCTGCCAATGCTCTTTTCATTGAAAGCGAGGCTTGGTGGTGTAAAAAAGAATCAGGTCTGGTGCAGACATGGACAAAGCGTGTTGTAAAGACTATGTATCCTCAATAAAACCCATTCATATTGAAGTTATTAGCAAATGCCCGCAAATGACAAAAGGGAAATTACAAACCAACGAACACACCTTTGCAGGAAACACAACATGACTTTGTCTGTGTCTAGAGAAGTTCCGAGAATTTTGAACAAACGTAAGATTTGCATAAGATTCGCTAGGATTTAGCTAATTTGATTTTAAAGGCGGTTATAGTTTTTATAGTTTCGCATTAAGGCCTCCCTTTATTCGACTTTTGTGTAAATTGACTTATCCATAATTCTATAATAGTTGTCATTTTTCTCTGGCCACATTCAAGATGACAACATAGTTTATTGAAATCTTAAGGAAGTCACACTGTGTTAGTACAGGCCGTTTCTCTCACTTAGAATCCTATTCACATTTTAAGGATTTTAATTGCCATCTTAACGTGCGTGGCAGTTAAAATTTAAAAACGAATCTTTTGCTTTCAAATACAGCAGCTGTTTTCGCTAATTATCATTGATACGAAAGAAAGTGGTATTCCTTTGTTTAGTAATCACGCTCTTTACGACGCATTGAGTTTAAATCGTTCCAGCGGAATCGATAGTTTGTCGCAGGCATAGCTAGGAAATTTTTCTTCACAATGTTGATTGAGGAATTGCTGCCGGAGTATCCCCTTGAAAATATGCCCGTGTCCGAAAAATTTAGATATTTTTTTATGAACTTTGAAGGCAGTACAATGGACGGAATATCTTTTTTTGTCTAGGATTTGAATACATAGGTAGGCTTTTAGTCAATGATGAATCGTTATAGTGTAATGAAAGGTCTTAAATGACGCAAAGAGAAAATCCGTGGTAATTCAATTTCGGTCAAAGAGAAAAACAAAACAGACTGAATTTAAACCATTTCGAGCTTACAGTGTTTCGTGTTTTCGGCGTAAAGAGTGTGACTTTTCGAAGAAGCTTGAAAAAAGTGATCTTCGAGCGAAGTATTTAAAGCCTATTTCCTCGGCTGGCGATCAACATTCTTTTGTGTGCGGAAGAAGTTGTTTGCAAACGTCTATAAACAAGTACATTGAACAAGACCGAGCTCGCGGGCTCCCAAGCCTAGCACGTGGCTGAGCCCACCTGGTTAACAATGCCGATTGTCTTCGCCACGCGCAACAAGTATCCGCGAAACAAAACCATCTAATAACAATTAATTGCTTTTTCTTCTTAATTATTCGCTGAGAGTTTCTCTCCACTCGGGCGGAATCCGAGGCAAATAAAAACCCTTCCAGTGCTCGCCACCTGCCTTCCAGCTCGAGTGGGCGAGCCGTCATTGGTCGCAGGAAGTTCACGTGACTGCACAATAAGTCAATTTTACTCGAAGTTTTGAATTCTGGGTTTTGACTGTTCGCTGGTTTGTCAGCACACATTTGAGGCATTGAGCATGTTGAGTCGGCAAGTCCGATTTTATGGCCGACTAGTACGGAAGTCCGCCTTGATGGGCTTTCGGCGACCAGAATGTGGAATTTGCTGAATATTGTGTGCTTTTTGACAGTTTTCATTAATGGCAAGACAGGTAAATTTGGATAAGGGATTTATGGTCAATCTTCCTTAAGCGAAAAGATGTATTCATTGCGCAAATACATGATGAGCGTCGCAGACGGTCAATTCCTCTATTTTGGTATTTTTGCAGCCGTCGGACGTGTCTACAAACGCCTCAAGTCCCGGGAAGGCCGAACAAACGAGTGTCGGCCGCGACTTGCTGAAAGCGTATTTAAGAATCACTGTACAGGCTTTACACTATGTGACAACGATAAAGCTTGCAAGAAACCCAGAGAGATTTGCGTTTGCAATGAGCATTGTGGAAAAGTGTGCGTAGACCCAAGTAAGTCCAACTGTTCAATTCTACACTAGTGCTCTGAGACTTATTCTTTCGCCCGTTCGGTTTGAAACCAGCTTAAACCTCGTAGAGCTGGCATGGCTAGTTAGGTTCCGCATGGACCTAAAACAGGGGGAATCTTTACCTTGGGTTTGTGAAGAAAGTTATTCAAATTAAAATGAGCTTCGCTCGCCTTATCAGCGATATATAAATTAAGCTTGTTAATATTTTACTAGTGTATGCCGGCGGAAGAAAAAGCCTTCAAGATGGATCATAGGTCGCGTCAAAACTGGCACTGATCGACCGATTAAATCCAAATACCTTGGCTTTTCTTTTCCTTGCGAGAGATATGAAATTAATGAAGTGTCTGAGGCATTTTATTTGTTATCCTTTATTCTGCAAACCGGAGAGTTGTAGACAGTAAATACATCAAGTGGCTGACCTGCCTTGAATCAGGTTTTCTCATTTGCACCTTAACTTCATTAGTGTAATTTTAAGCGATGCCCGCCGATTCGTACTACGCTTTTGCTTGGACCCGTTGGCTTGATTCGCCAAGGGCTGGATTGGATTTTTTCATTAGGATCTTATCTGTTAGATTGTTTTGCGTGATCTGCATCGATGACTGACTCAATGAATGAATGAGTCAATGAATGGCGCTGGTGTTGGCGCAGTTTTATTTTCATTTTTGACTCGATTTTAACGATACACCTGTTTCTCGGCATCAGTGATAGCTTTTCGATTTCATTTTGCACCAATTGCCTGCAGCCATTCGTTATTAATTTCCACTCGCTATCTGACAGCACAATTACGTAGCCGACTATTCAAAATGACTCCAAGCATGGTTGGTGCGCAATCTGCGCGCAGCAGACTCTGTTTCTCGCGATTCAGTGCGTTTTTTGCCTTTCGGAAAACTTTGCACCCACATTCAATTGCGCAAAGTTTCATCTTGATCTCCTACATTTGCACAAAGCTACAAAGTGATCACAACAGCATCTTCCCTGATTAGTATTCATTAGCTGGAAGCCGGTTCCCGCGAGTTCTGTTGTTATAAACAGCTGCCGGTTTCACAGCCAATGTTTTCCTTTCAAGACCGGGGGATATTTAAATTTCTTCTGTGTACGAAGTGACGCCCGCAAAGCCGGCGCAAGGGACGGCAATTCATCGATCGTTGAAGGCTTTTCTTTTATAACGTTTTGACGGAAAACTCATTTAAACATGACGTTTGGCACGTGTCAGTCGCACGCTTCAGTCTAGGAAATCGACACAGTCCTTTTCGAACACCTCAAAATTCAGTCTACTGCACCATTGACCTTTGATCTGACGAGTACAATCTCTGCTCGCGCGCGCTTCATTCTACTTGGTGAAGTTTATTTGGTCGTTGCACCGCAATTTCTAAACAATGTTCTATTGATCGCCGCTCGCGGGCGACATGAACGGCAGCAGCAGCAGTTTGTTTGGTGACTTTGACGTACGCGTGAAATGTCACTTCATTGTCATTTGTCAAATAGTTCTTTTGAAGACGAAACTGAAAACTTTCGCTTCATTCTGAGCATGTGTTACTTTAAAAAATTGAAAAGGGGAACTTCATTCTTCACTGGTTTCTTCCGTGGAGACCATTGTGCGAGATGTGAAAAGAATCCAACTTGCTTTTTGTGCGATCAATTAATTTTTCGAGACAAAAGAACTCTTTTTGTGATTTGACATGCTCGAGTAAAGAGTGCGGGGTACAGGATTTCAATCTAGTGTCAACCGATTTAATATCTGGATGTTTTAAAGTAAACACTGTACGCAACGTTTTAGTCGGGAACGTAGTTGGACATTTCAACTTAACAAAATTATAAATGACACATTCACATATACAACGTCGTCGTGTTTGTTATCTCTCGCATTCATTTCCGATGTTTCTGAAGGAAAAGATAGAGCCGGCCCAATTTCTAGAGACCTCAGCTTGCCTTATAAGTTATGTAACTGTACTCAAAGCAGAGGTACATTTTTAATCAGTCAGCCATTTTCACAGGCGACAGTTGTACAAGTTTCCCGTTGAAACCTTCTTGGGTTTTCGAACAGTAATCCGATGAATTGAAAGTCGAAGCAGAGAATTGTGGAACTTATTCATGGATTAGAGGTGTTTACTTTTGGTGTGCGACGTGTTTGCATAAAAATGAAAACAGCCTTAGTATTTAATGAGACACGCTTTTCAAAAAAATGAAAGCCGTTATTAGAAAGGACTAGACATTGTTCTAATTGTGGATAAATTGTCATGGAAGTGAGTAAAGCCGTGTAGAAAGGAAACCCCCTAAATCCGAGAGACACTCGCAGCAAAAACGGGCTTCAAGCAATAAATAGATGAAACCGATTTCGAAAGACTGCTCTAGCACCCCAAAAAGAGGCGACGAGAATTCCCTATATTAGCACCATTGTTATCGAAATTGTTTCGAAGCCTTGTTCGGGTGTGCCTAATTTCCATCATAATCGATGAATCTCAAAGAAACTAAAGCTTAAGTACTAACATCTCTTTGTCGCTTATTCCTGCATTTTCAACTACATCAACGCCATATAACTTCCTCACTAGCATTTCACGCCTTGAATGTAAGTGAGAGGTCTCGATCACTGTTTTATAATCCCGAAACCGGGATGATTTTGTTTAGATCAACAAATAGATTGAGTTTAGTTGCGAAAACGGTAAATAAAAGATATTCCTGGATCAAATAAAGTAAGTATTTATTCATTGATGGGATCGCGGAAGAATAATTAATATTTATTTCCCCCTTTCGTTTTCGTTTTTCCCAAAACAAATCTTTGGATGCTAAAATTTTTAGGCCTTAGTGTTACGTTGAAACCTTCATTCTGAGGTAATTTTTTCTTTTGTGGCACTTGGTTCAATTCTGACTTATAATATAGCTCCTTCTTGCTTTGGGCGTTGCGATGATAGAAAACCAAATTGTTTTCCACGAGGCAGCTCCAATGAATATCGCGGGCCATACGATTTAAATAACGCCTGATTTTGCCATGAAAAACTAAGCGAATCATGAATTTCAATGCCCGGTGTACTCAGCTTTATAACCAAACGGAAATGCTTCACTGCTCAACTTATTACTGACTCGATTGATTTAATCAAAGTTCGCTAATTAATTTCAGCTCATAAGCAATATTATACTTCGCTGACCTTGCGGGGTTTTAGTTCCTCTATCCGTCTATCGAACAAAAGAGTTCTTTTTAGTCGTTTGTATCGATCCACATGTTTCTTTCCCCACGTGGCTTGAAGCAAAGACAATGTTGTTGGTTTTCTTTTTGTAATTTCATTCTTGTCGTTAATTTAGGCTCTAGTTAGTGAGTAATTTAGTGTATTCTAAAATATGTGTCAATTGTATTGTAGTTTTCCTGTAGAAGCACGCTTTCCTTTACAGGAATCTCGATGCTGTCTATCAGATTTAATACAATTAATTTTTTCATGCTTCTACATTTATAGTACCGGATGCCTTTCAGACTAGACGTGAGGTTCCGCAGTTTTGACACAAAAGAGTGACACGCGTTATCACATAGTTATTTAAACGATAACCTCGAATCTCTGCTGGTTCACTGATAACTAACCATAACTTGACACACCGTCAACATTTCTGTAAGGTCTTCTAGCTTCAGCGGTACGCAAACGATCTCTAACTACCAATCAATTCAAGAAAGATGTTTCAGGGGTTACGCATGGTCAATATTCAATTCCGCAGTAAAACAGATATTTAGAGACTTACTACATAATTAAGTGAATGAAGTTACGACTTCATTTAGAGATGCCTCTTTTGGGATTTTCAGTTCTTATTGAAATGGTGTTATGAGGCAACATTGGCGATTTGCGGATGTCAGTTCCGGTTCGGCGCTATTGACTGAATCACCCTTATGCTGTCGTTTTGCCGACTCGCTATAAAAGAGAGAAATTTACGTCAATTTTCAAATCACAGCTTTAAGATATTAAGCCGCTTCCTGATTTCTATACGAACTTCACAGTTCTTGTTCGGCGTTATTTGGAGTTTTAGTCGTAAGTTAGTAGTGGGTTAAATTTCTTTGATTTTAAGGTATCTGAGGTCTTCCGTAATTGCCCCCGCAGGGTTTTGGCCTCTGGGCCAAAACCCGAGGAGGCAACCTAGAAGCCCCCGCGTAAAAAGAGAAAATATGTAAATTAGCAGATATTGTATGGGAGAATCAATCTCGATTTGCCCAACCGGGCGCGCAAGGTGGTATCGGTATTGCTCAGCCGGGCGCGCAAGTGACGTTGTCATTCTTTACCGCATTCGAGGTGTTCTGGGTAAGTTGATGTGAGTATCGAAGGCTTTGACAAGTGCTGTTCAGCATAGCGATTGTGACAACAGAATGTCGTCTTCTAGTTAATGTTCCTGTTATTGTACTGTCATATTTTCAAGGCATTTTCCATGGTTATTTAAATTATTTTTCAGTTGATAGCGTTTCAAATAAATGTTGATAGAAATTGAACATAAATGCTGTTTGTTGTTGCCCGTCTGGCCCGTCCTTTGGTTGCATCTTTAAACTACCAAATCAGCATCATATGAAGACATTACAATCAAAAAAATGATGTTCAGCATATAATTGGAATGCATCTCAACTGCCATCCATATTATCTTAGGCAGGGGCAGATGTAGTGAAAACTATTACTAGTTTACTTGAGTTTTAAAACCTTAAATCTAACATAATACTACGCTTACACTGAATACTTTCGGGTGGCCCTCAGTTGCGAAGCATTTGAATCTTCATGCGAGGACGAGACTTGACGATTGAAAGTTATTCAATAGATTGAATTCAATAGAAAACCAACAGCGCCAAACCGTAGGGAGTAGTCCTCGCGAAATACCTATTCATCGCTATGGTTACTGAGGTCGAGGTCTTTTCTACATGCTCAATCGTCAGTCAGAAATAAGAGTGAGTCAGGGATTTGTCCCACCACTTCTTTTATTAATGGCGACAGATAAGACAGCGTTCGCGAAGGAAAAATTTAGTAGCCCGGCTTAACTTCATTTCTCAACAAATATCGCGGAGCTTAACATCACTGCAGACAACGAAACAGCCCAGTCTCTTTGCTCTCTTCGATCGGTTTTCAATTGGCAGTCGCATGTAATTCAGTACGCGAATACTTTTGCTCAGTGATTGGATCAAAAAACTTGCCCGAACTGTTCAACCAATCAGATACGTTTTCCTGCGCTTGGCGCCAGGTGCCGTGACTAAATTTGCGTTCTGATTGGCCGGTAAAACCAAGTAGTGACTTCTGTCGTTTTGTGATTGGCTGAAAGGTTTATTTCCTTCAGCACGTGATTGGCTCTGTAATTAATGAATTGGAAACCGCTCCAATGAACAATAGATCTGGAGATAAACGGTTTACTTTATCATCTTCGCGTCACATTTTATCGACAGTAACACTGATGGAAATTTACAGTATTCACCAGGAAGACTGAATTAGAGCCCGAGAGCTTTTAACCTCCGAGCCTTTGCTAAATTATACTGACCGTAAACGCAAAGGGTTCTCCGCCGGAAATGCCTAAGGGCAGAGAATGTTCGATAACATTCCAGCTATTCTGCCCCTGGCACCAGATGATAGCCAGAAGGGAAATCCAAGACGATTCTGGAATGAGAACTGAGCTTCCAAGCTAATGCTTTGACCCGCATTCTTCCAAATATTATTATTACGGATTGATCCCATCCGGTCCCAAACAAACGCTCCATAAAATTGTTTCTCATGCCCGATGTGTTTTTACGAATAAAGGATGTCTGTGAACAACGTAGCTGTTTGCCGAGTGTCCAGTTTACAAATTAAAATATGTGTAGTCCGAACAAATTGGCTTACGACTGCGCTTTTCTGAAAACTGTTGAACGGAAAAGTGACCAGACGAATATTCTAGTCGGACAACCGCGGCATAAACCAATTGCGCTTCTATCAGTAAGCCGGAACGTTCTCGTGAAGAGTTTAGCTTTTACGTTCCAAGCCATACTCAACGAAAAAATTCCCCTGGGGACACTAGTTTGACGCGGAAAAACGCTTGCCTAAGGGAAAGGCCTCTGTGCTGGACATCTCCCTGGGAACCTTTGCATGAGTAGGGCGCCCCTTCAGTATGACCATACCTTTGAGGGGAGCATCTTACGACTGAAGATGCATGTTTCTATATAGAGGCGCATTCTATTGTGGGATTATTCCGGAATAGGACTACATAGAATATTCGGCCATATCGTGTTCCGTGCGACCTATTCCGTATTACCTAAGAACGGAATAGTATTCAGTTTATAATTCTCCCTACAGCGGAGTGAACGGAACAAAGAGAATACGGTTTATACGTGTTCAACTGGGAAAATTGAGCCCGGCTTGCAGAAATGTCAAACTTAACTCTTCTCAGTCCACATGCATCTTTCGGAAAACCGTATTCCATTTATTCCTGTACTCCTATATTCCGTAATCGGAACAGGACCGAACAAACAGAATAGCTCTAAAAGAATGCACCCTGAGATGGACACGTCACCGTCTGCGACAGATGCAGGGCGCCAGGCCTTTTGGAGGATCACTGAAACCTTAGAGATGGGCACCTTTTAGCCCCGAGGATCTTCCCTCGATTCGCGAAAAATCGTTAGTGCGTTATCTTAGTCAGTATAATGTCAGTCTTGAAATTGAAAGGTGTAAGGTGTGAAATTTTCTATGACTAATTTTGTGCTCCGCAGGCCGACAGTTATCCAAGACAAACATCAACCCAGTCAAACCTACCTTAGTGCAGATGTACTACAAATGCCTGCTATTCCTTGGAAAAAAAAACACTTGATACTGTGGTTGTTTTAGGTAATTTTAACAGAATTTCCGTGCCCATGGCACTTGCAAACTGGACTGTTGTCAAAATTTCATCGAAATCTGTCATTTTACGCACGATATAATGGTGAAAATGATCTTGCCCGCATACCTATTACAGAGGATTTCAAAGCGCGGTTCTCTGTGTGCAGTGGTACTCTAAGTTCGATACATGGACGGGTGGGCCACGATTAACCAATGTTGCTAAGGATAAACCACATCAGGATGCTTTTTTAAACCGGACTACTAAGTTAATTGTGGATGAGCTTTCTTCAGTTTACAAATGAAACCCAAATTGAGCAGTCCTTTCTTGAAGTTCTGTTGCAGTTTTGCTGCATGCTTACGCATATAAAATATGCACACTGAACATGCGCGATTATATCACGTCTTTGTAAATATATGTTGCATGGGGGGAGTCTTCATATAGTTTTCACAGATAATGACGCCATGTTGGTTGGGGGCAAAACACGACTAAAATTTACAGTGAATGTATGGGATTTTGGCCAACTTTGAACCTCTGCAACTCCCCTACGGAAATAGAATTTTGAGTTACTTCCTGACCAATGTACGTGGTACCGAGCTGTTTAAATGTAACTATGACATGAAACTTCTTGATCTTACCAAACAAATGCCGTTGTTCTACAAACAAGTTATTCAGTAGTGGCAAGCGATTACGTTCAATACTCCTGACAACAACAACAACAACAACAACAACAACAAAAAACGTGCTCCAGGAAATTGTCTGGAACAATAGACACAAAGGCTAACGGATAATCTTTGTTTTACTCCAAGTGGTGTCAAGCTGACATCAAGCAATAGAGGATCTCTTTGATGTACAAGGAAACCGACTTTTATAGTTGAAATCACTTTACAACAAATTTCAATTGAAGTGTTAATATTATCTCCAGTATTACAGCCTTGTATCGGCCATTAGTTTTACGCAAATTGCGAAAACGTTTGCAGCTCTGCGTCCGCATCAAGTTCATGCATTTGATGTGAACCTTATGACCTGTAAGATTTTATATGGAAAATTGCTTACTCAAAGAACGTTACCTCCACCCGCTGCCAAACAAAGGCTTGAAAAGTATAATTTCAGGGTTACGATTTGTGCAAAGTGTATCTCCTACCTTTTAAACCTACAAAGGAAACAAAATTAGTCATGTTTCAATAAGATCAGTCACAAACATGCTATTGTACAAATTGAAAAAAAGTTTCTTCCCCATACTGTCCGTTTTGTCGAATTGCATACCAAAGTATCAGACATCTACTTATTGATTGCTTGCAAGCGTCAATTTTGGGGTCGGAATTTCAGAATTGGATCCTTTAATTATGTAACATTAAGCTGTTTCTTTCTCCACCGGATGTTTTATATGCATGGAATTATTCGTCAATTAATCCCGCCATGTTCTGCCCTCAATAATCTCATAATACTTGCAAAATATTTCCTCAGTGTACGTCAACGCACAAAATAACAAGAAATCTTCTTTTGTTTACTTTACAAAAGTAGTGCGGGATAAAATTGAAGTATAAAAATATATAGCAGTTACCTCAGGCGAACAAAACTTTCTCTTTGAAAAAATGGCAGAATTTTGTTGAGCTATAAGTTTGGTTAATTAAGTATTGTGTCCCTGTAAATGAATGTACGTAGATGTAATTGTGGTCTGTAAATGTAGTTTTGGATGTCTGATTTATCATTAGTCTCGAGTTTTGTAAATTTGTAGTAATTGGTGTATATGGTTTACTTTAAAAAAATATAATAAAAGTGTATTTTGACAGAGAAAATGTCTTCTGAAAGGCATTTGCATTCACATTATTTTCATGAAGTATAAGGAAGAGATTCAGCCTACAACGACCGTACTCTTATTTTTAAGATTTCATAAAAATCCTTCAAATCAAAATTATGCAATCCCGCGAAATTAGAAGCGGCCTGAGAAGATTTATAATTCGAATTTACGGACATCGTACCTCCATTACTGGCCTAATTTTCTGTAGTATGAATGGAATCAATAAAATTATAATAATGGTGGCAAATGTTGGAAATACGCCTCCTTGCAGCGGCGTTCCAGCCGTTTAAAGTCGGCCAAAATCCCATACGTTCACTGTAATTTTAGCCGTGTTTGCCCCGGAACCAATATGGGGTCATTAACCCTGGGAAGGTCCATTGTCGTGGTGAAAACGAAAAAGGAGGACCGGGGGAAGAATGGGTAATGCCTCGTTTTGGCGATGGGGTAATTTAGCGACTTTCATCTCTCCCAGAATTGTCTAGAGTGCCGTGGTAAAATTAATTGAATGAGGTTTGATACGCAAACAGCCTGCTCGGAATCATAGATCCAGATCCTGCCTTACCCAATGCTACTTGTTCTTCAACCGCTACGAGCGGAAACAAGCGTAAATGCCCGATGAACATTCATTGATCAGTTATATACAATAAGACCCATTCATCTTGAACTTGGTCAGTTATCTCGAATACCCGGCAGTTTTCGTTGACCCCCTATTGGCTTAAATTTAATCCAGGTTTTCGAATTCTTGTCCGTGATCTGAAACAATTTTTCATCATTCCTGGCGGGGAGTTCGATAAAGCGAGGTCCCTGTGTATGGCTCTCTCCTCTACAAAAAGACAAATGTTACAAGGACCCGGCTCAAGCTACAACATGATGAAAACTTGTAACTCAAAAAATTTTAATTTCCATATTATCATTTTATCGAATTGAATTGATTTGACATTCGGGCATTGATTGTATCAGAGGATATTCTTGCGGATTTTACGACCATTTTTAATTAAAAAGCTGAAATTGATCAGGAGTGAAGATACAATTGCTATTGACAAAGTTAATGGGTGGGATTTCCGAAGGTTATCTCTAGGACACCTGTTTAATTAAGCAATAGACCGCACTTTTCTACGGTTTCCAAGCTGATAAAGCACACGGGATGTCACCGAAAGAACACGGGTAGATTTCAAAAGTCACGAACTGTAGCCGAGGCATTTACGAATTCTTCGAGTGTACTTTTAACATCCAAGTGATCTATCATGTCTCTGAACCATAGAAATGTCTGGTCTATTGCCTTTATATAGTAATGCAGAGAACGCGCGAAGGTCTATGAGTTTTCTGGTATAAAAAACTATAGCTGATTGACCAATCACAGCTCGCACATTTAATAGGTTATCGTATATATATATATCAATTTATACACTTAGGAAATTGAAAGGAAACTTGCATGCCGTATCCTGACATTTAAGCCCAGACAGCGGACTTAAGCAAGATTTGCTCTTAACAATATCAAATTCTAGCAGTGCGTTTCTAAAGAATCTGTGGTGCTGCTTCGTTGGAGGAATAAAACACTGAAATCTTATATCAGTTGGGTTGATATGGTAAAAAGAGGCCTCGAGCCTTAGGCTTTTGTCAGAGCGATCGAAGCAGTAGATTATGGCATATAAATGGATCGAGAGAGGGAGCCAGCTACTCTCAGCTACTGGTGGAGATGTAGTAATACGAAAACCTGAATAAATTAGGTCAATGAGAATCGTTCGTTGATGTTGTGGGTTGATTTTCGCTCAGATATTTACAGCTTTCTTAAATTATCGATAACGTAGTGTCTTGGTGTATCGGGCATTCCGACTCCTGTAAACAGTTGTATGGCAAAGTTAGCATTGCCGGTTTAAGAGTGCACTCAATCTCAAATGATTTTTGTTGTTTACAGGTATCTCTCGACCCATAGCAGAAACCGCATTTGGCCGTTTCTACTTGAAAATTGGCTCTTGAATGCACCGTGAAAGTTAGTAACTTTGACGGTGCATTCGGAATTGGGTCTGTTTTGCAATGCAGAAATTCTTTGAAACGGCGTTGTGAGGCCATCTCAGGAATAGACCCATGCGTCTCTCTAGCTTGACCGTGGGACAAATGAGTAGCATTTTTGTTAACTTAAGGTAAATTGTGCGCCCAGTAAAAGCGAGCTAAATATCTGTAACGGTCTTGAAATTTTACTTTTGCGAAAGAAAATGAGATCAGCGAGTAGACTATAACCGGCCGGACGAACTCAAGGACACTCGTCCGGATGAGGGTGACTTGTCAGTATCTGTTCGATATTACTTCATCACCTAGCGTTCCCTCAATGGCAGTTGCATCGTGCTGACTGATAAACTGAACACATTAGACATCGAACGTGTGCTCTTCCTGTGGCCTGGGTAGGAGTTAACTTTTTCCACTTGCCATAGTAACACTACTGGTACATTCCACTGTAGTGACATTAGTGGTGATTAGAAAATTCAGTCCAGCATGCATTGCCACGTAATGCAAGGGCTCCGCTGATTTGTACCTGCAGTTACTTACGTTCTATCAGGCGTCGAGTGAACGAAACTCTGTTTTGTTTGTTGCATACAAAATGTCTTCAGAGTAGAAGCCATGACGAGATTTGGACACTACGAAGTGTACAACTTTCTCTGCACATAGTAACCACTAACAAATAGTCTCACGCCTTTTGGTGGTTTAGAAATTAATCCTCTTACATAATTGCATTCATTTTGAACATAAGTTAACTGATGTTTTTGTTAAAGAGATCTTTGAATTATTGTCCTCTGTGTCCGTTGATAAACATAGCAAGAATTTCAACTATGTCAATATTAGCATTGCGAAGAACAAGTAACAATTGAAGGCGAGGCCCATGGGTGACTCCCATCACTCAATTTCAATGGCAGCTGAAAGAGCTCATACGGTGAAATTTCTGGGGAAAGAATTGCTAGGTATTGGATGTTTTTCTTTCATATGACAACTCTAAATAGCAAAGTGTAGATAACTGATAGAGATTTCCTTAACTTTCACGCTAATTTAAAAGATCGTACTGGTTTTGCCCAAGGTCTTAATTAACAAGAAATATTCTAGGATTCGAATATAGTGGATTTCAACAACAAGTCAGGTAGTGACCCTGAAGAGACCAAGGCATTACTAGTGACTGCTTTACCCCTCCTACCCATACAACACTCGAGCTTCTTAAGAAAGCCACCCCTTGATTTTTCTTTAGGTAATGTTACTGTAAAAGGAACAAACAAACAAAAAAAAGAAGGAAAAGAAAGAAAAACAGCAAATGACGCCATCATGGTAACTTTTTTAATATCCGGCTACCGAAGTCTATTCAGTCTTAAACTAGCCGGGTGGAAAGGTATTTCCTCGGCAGTCGCAACAGACATTGGCTTAAAAGAGCTAATATCTTCTACGAAGACCGTACATAAACATTTCATAACTTAACAATTAAATCTAATTTTAATCATTAGTCACAGAACATTTAGCCAATTAGATGTATTTTCTCTCTCACGTTCTCCTCTAAAATGACTTTTTCACGGTTACATATTGTGAAACTAGTAGAGGAAATTGACCGTTATCCTCTGTTGCAGTAAAGCATTGTAGAATATAAAGATTGCATTAATTCCAGTGTGAACTGACATCTGTAGAGCGTGCACACGCCAGTTAAGTGGATTGGTCGATCGCTTTCTGGTGAAGAACTTACGCCAGCAAATATGCTTAATTACTCCATCAAACGTCTCAAGCGGAAGCACTTATGGTCCCTGTGGTGGACCTTATATTGATCATAACGCGGTGATCACAAAGACGATCCTTGAATCTAGTACACACTTTTAAAAGAATTTCTCAAGAGAGCAAAAGTCGCACTCAAACCAACAAATTTTCCGTCAGTTTGATCTAGCATATGACGTCAAAACCTTTATTTTCCAGTTATTGATTCGTTCAGTTGTATTGAAGTGGCTTTCGCGTAGTTTTTGTAAAATGTGGTTTTTATTCCTCATCCAATACAAATTGAGATCGTAAACCATGAATTTGTTTCCAAGAAACACGAAGGTTGTTGTGTTTCTAAGCACGTCCAGTCATACAATTAAGTTAGTAAGTTAGAGATTTTAGTCAAAATCTATTGTGAAACCATACAAATAGGCGTTGAATGAGAAGGCGAATCATAGAAATTTGTCGACATCGTCAAACAAATCTCTTCTCGCTTCCTGCCTTTCGGCACGCTCCATTCAAAATTCCTCTGCTAAATTCCGGGTGAATTCATAACTGATTGCGCATGTTTTCAAGAGGGTAAAATTGGGTGATGAGCAAACACGTTGATTGACATAAATTAATTTGATGAAGCCGATTTATCAAAGGAAAAAATGATTAAGCGTCATTTTACTATACGTCAGGAATACATGGATATAGATATATCTGCTCATATGCAGTTGCGTGTTGTCGGGAAAAGCGGTTCGATATTACAATTATTTTCGGCCATTGAAACAATCGATGCTCATTTCGGTTTGTGAGCGACCCGTTAAAACACCGTTTGCGAAGTGGGAACGTAGCGGGACAAGTGGTGCTTTCAATTTACACAGAATACTGAATCTAATAGACTTGAGCTGATGGCAATTCATATTCAGAGTTTCTATTTGAGAGAGACTATGTAGGAACATCTTTTCTTGTGCAGTTAGCAAAACGAAACAAGTGCATTCAACGCCGTTTAAGTCCCTCATTTCGTGAAGTGCGCCATCTAATACACAATATCACATGCACATACGACAACACGCAAATGGAACAAGTTTCCTGTTAATTCTGTAAAAACAAAGACTTGTTACTCTGAGAGATCAAAGGAACGACCGAATTTTTCGCTTTGTTAGAATATTGACATTAATGAAGCGAATAGTAAATAGTACGGTTCCTTCTACCTGAAAGAGACCATTCAAAATACCGGAGAAAGCCAGACCCAGAATAGTTCTCATTTGTTATCGCACCGCAAATGTAAACCGACCTGAATTTATATTCAGTATGAGGGCTGTTTAGTTATTGTTTGATTGGAATGTTGTTTTCCGGCCTTTCAACCACCTGCGCTCAGTCAAGTGAAACGAACCGGTAAACTGACTTCGAATTGTTAAGTATTAAAAGTTTATGTGAACGTCGTCGAATCAGTGGCTAGTCACGTGATCAGGTTCCAAATCCCGTACGCATAGTGAATAACTCCATTCTGCAAACTGCCAATCAGTGCACTTATTTCTGAGACGATGCTTTGGGATTTCATCTCATCATAGCGGTCTGATTGACTCCCTGTCGACGTAGCACCACGGTTTCCTTTTTCTTTTTGAAACTTACCCCTCAGGAAAACAAGGCTGAGTTGTCTTTGTGTTGGAGTCGCTTGATTTAGGACAAGAACCGCCGAACGATGGTTAAGTTAGTAAAGCATTTCCGTGCACAGGGATAGAATACTTTAAAAGCCCTTAATGTTTTGAATTTTACTGGGAAAATAATCACCCACGTTAAACGGCATCTCGGTTTGTTGATTTAGCAGCTTATAAACCTCAGAATCGCTCGTCTAATAAGCGTACAGAACTTTAACACCGATCAGACGAACTAAAGTAATATAATGTGTTCGCAGTTGCATTGCTGATTTTCAACCAAAGTGGTCAAGCAGTAGTTTTCCCTGCTTTTTTAGGGGCTTAGCTAAATTGTTGGAAAGTTATTTTTTTTCCTTGGGGTGAAAAAGGCTGTAACTTTTGTCTCGGTTCGTTCGATAAACTCTTAAGTCAGTCTTACGTTTGTCACAGCTGGGAGCCTTCACGGTTATTCTGACCGACTGAGCTTTGCCTTTTCGCTTTTGAATTAACTTGAAATGACATCCCTTGCCCTTTTTGTTAGCATAATAAATTCATGGATCTTACCTCTGCATGATTACGATTATTAGAATCACTTCTGGAAACTGAGAGCTTCGACTTTGATTCACAGCTCGCTCACAAACAGTTGCTCACATTGAGAGCTTAAAGAGGTATACCTAAGTTTCGACAATCAACGGTTCGTTAACTAGTCCTTTCAGTCCTGACATACTGCACCAACACGTTTATCGTATAATATAAGTCACCTGTTGCCCAGTTTGTACAATTTTCACTTGTGCCACTTTGCTGGCCACGGATACAGCGTGTTTAGCACTCCGCTTTGTTACGTTTAGTCCACCCACATTCAATGATCAACAGAAACAGTTGTACTCCCTGGAGATAGCGAATCTCTTTTTTGTCGAAGGGAGACAGTGTCCTCTGATAGGCTTAAATCGAGTGCTCTTTCAAACGATCATGTGTTCCATTGTTTATGTGCACGATGCCCACTTGTCGTGGCTCCTTTCTGTGTACAATTAACCTCCTTTCATATTCTTTCAACCAGCTAAAAGGACTGTAACGGTTGAGCTGTGGCAACGATACAAAAATGAATGGATTCGCGGCAAAAAAATGCTCAGCATGTGCAAATGAATAAGCGCTAGATCAGTACTCGGGTTTCGATTCAATCATTATATATCTTGATGGCTTGAGCGATCTCAGCTATGATAAATGTATCTTCCGAAGGAGAATTCTTTTGTTGCTAGAACTCATAATAAAGAACCCATTATCTTTTAAAATAGTCTGAGCATTAGTGTGAGACAAAAAAACAGCTACAGTTTCCGAAATAGCATTTTCTTGTTGTTAGAAATTGCTACTGATCATGTTACCATAACAGACACAAAAAACAAATTCAGTGAATTCAGAAGCTAGAATTAGTCCTGAGAACAATTCTAAACGAAGGGTTTAAATAGTCACGCACGTTATTAACCTACTAAAAGTTAATACTCTTGAGTTTGGGCCATGTATTCCAAGATCGTTGGCGGAATTTCCAATATTTTTCTTTTTTTTTTTTTTATCATTCTTAAAAGTGGGTGTTGGTGTGTTGGGCATTCAACTTTCCTGTATCTGAAAAGAACTGTTGTTTTGAAACTGTTGTTTTGACGGGTAGATTTCGGAGAAGAAATGTAAAAGCACATGGTTGAAAGTTGGACATCTTAAACTCGCTTCACTTTACAATTGTGTCACCCGTATGTCACCTTCTTTCGACACGTGGCAACAGGTCATGTGATTTGCATCACGTGAATTTGCCATTTTTTTTTCAAATTTCGCAGAAGAGTGACACCATCTTCATATTGCTGACAAACTTTGCAATATTACAAAAAGTGGCTCGTTAAACAAACTGAAATTCATAGTCACGCTATATCGCGGAGTCTATTCACGAGATGTTAATTAGTAGTCAACGTTGAGTGACCGTCATAGAAAGCAGGACATATTTTTATTAGTAAATGTATCCGGGTCGGCCGAGGTTTCTAGCTGTTTATTTGACGGTCTGGACTTACGGTTACGTTTTATTTATAGCAACCTGAAAAGTTGTTATAAACTGTACGTCAGTATTCGTTCCTCTTGATAATATCGTCAAGAAGAAGTTCGATTGATTACGGCGCTTGTTACTCTCTTCTTATCGTGGCCAATTCGTCATCGGATTTTGTTTGCCAAGTCTGAGCGTGTAATTTGTCCATACGACAATAGACTTCAAATCCGCGAACTTTTGTGCACAGCTTATTGTTGCCTTGATCAGTGTACAATTCGCTTTTATTAAAGTTGTGAAAATCTTAGTGTCAATATTGTACTGGCCTTGAAATATCGCCTGGTTGTGTGTTTGCCTTCGCGTGTTGCCCATCTTGTTTATCCTCTTTCATAGTTTAGCTCGCCAGTTTCGCGTAATGGTCTTTAAAATTCCAAGACTGTAATCTTAATCCTGAATAGCATTTTAACTCAAGCGCACGTGTTATTGGGCGAAATCCTATATTGAGCACTTTTTAGGGGAAAAGAGTTAATTACTCATTTGTATCACAACTGCACCACTTCAAAGAAAGATAAAACCGGAAAAGGCTGCTAAGGAAGCCTTCAATGAAGTAATTCAGCCTCGCACGGTTCAGTTTTGGTTTCTTTAGGTTTAGCAGGCCAACGAAGTTATTTAGTCTGCGTCAAAGTGTTGCATAAAAGTAAACCAATACGACTTGCAGACCTTTAAAAATAAACTCATCGCTAATTCGAGATAATCTAAGACTTTAAAGTTTAAGGCAAATGTGTAGTGTTGTTCTATATGTCTGAGATTCCCAGCTTATTTTTAAACCAATATTTCTTCGAGTCATCGAAGACTATCGTAGACGGATTGAGAATTGTTTTACCAGTCGCTATCAATAGAAGTCTAGATACGCTTTTTACTGGGCGTCTTGCATTGTTGGATGCACACCTACCAAAGCAGTACTTTCCGTTTTTGCTTCGGATCTCTTATCTCACCGTGGGAAAAAGACGCTTCTCGTAAGTTTTGAGAGTCGCCATGACGACTATGTCAAAGACACTTCACGAACAAGCGAAAACAAGAATGAAAAACTCCGGCAGTTTGATGCTAACGGTAAATAAATCGACACCTTTCCGGTATCAAAATTAGGCAATAATTCCTTGCGAAAACGGTAGATCTCAAAAAAGTTTGGTCAACCATACAGAGCACGTGATAACTACAATCCCCTTGATATTTATTGCCGTATTTTTTTGCCTTGACAGGCGTTTATAACTGTAAGGACAATTCTTTTTATGCGTCAATGACATTGAGCGGAGAAACCAACGAAGTTGTATTGCGCTTTTTTGCTTGCAAAACGTGTTTCTTCCGTTCAAGGAAGAGTGCCAATTCCCACGTCTAGTAATCTTCTTAAGTGAAAGAGGCCCAATTTGCTCAGTGATGTGCTAATTAGGCAATGAATCTCTCTCCCTGATGACATTGCAACGCTTGATCTGTCAGAGGCGGTGCCGGTCTATTGGTCAATTACGAATCACGACTTCTGATTGGACAGCTGCAGCACAAAGAACAGAACCGCGACGCTTGTCAAAGTGCTTAGCGAGAATTGGCCGCCTTGCCGTTCATTGCATATGCAAATAACATCTGTGGGAGACTGCTGCTTGGGTTTAGTTGAGTGAAACTTTATCGCTCGGTACTCCAATTCAATCGTGGGAATACTGTGCTTTTCTAAGTTCGATGTCAGAGTTACCCGATGAAGCGCAAAAGTTGATCTAACTTCGCGGGAACTGAATGCCGAGCACTCTATCATGGGTGTCGCAGTCGTGATTGCTTCTTGCCTCCTCATTCCGATGCTTGTCGCTGGTGAGTTGAGACAAAGTTGTTTTTCGGAGTGCGTGCTCTGGGACCATATTACAGCCGTCAGCAAACAGGGATGCCTCTTGGAATAAATGCGTCCACATGCGGATCGCTGGAATCTCGTTTCTTCGGATGTGGAAATTTGGCACGAGCTAGGGCTATGAAAGAAATTCTATTTGCAGTGTGTAAAGGAAGGAATCTTGCCCGTTCTCCTAATTGAGAAGACGGTTAAGTCGTGCTACGGGGCGCTCACCATCATGACTAACTGTGGTTATATTTAAAACCTCGCTTCGTTGATTACTTTCATCCACTCTTCAAAGCAAAATCTCGCAGAGATTTAGACGTATTGTTCAACTTACGAAAGAGATAAAGACTGCTGGATGGTGATCGGAGAGCAGTCAGTGGAATAGTTTGACAGGAATCGGCCGTTGGCACTTCGTGTTTATAGGTCGTCAACCCTTTCAGGAATTTGCCCACCGAATTAAGTTTCGCAAATATGTCGCCGCTTCACGCGGAATAAGGAAACTTATCGAGCATCGGCCGGGAACAGCTGTCGGCTTTTCAACATTAATTGTTCTAAGGTTCCACCTGGCTTTTGACTGCTTTTCGGCTCAACTCTGTGCTTTTTGTTTGTCTCTTGCAGCCTCCACGTGTACCAATGATTACTGCAAAAATGGTGGAACTTGTTCAGACTACACTGGAAGTGCAAACTGCAGGTAACTACCCACAAATCATTCAGCTAGGCTCGTTAAAAAAAGCAGCGCTTTTCTTTTGAGTGTGATTCTGGATTGTGTATTCGGCACGTGAATTTTCAGTACATGGTTTCCTCGCTAGTTGACAGACTCTTGTTTGTTTAGTAAGACAGCAGTGCGTGTCTAGTAATCTCTCCGAAGACTTATTTTACATGGAATTATCTGTTCATAGTTATATCTGTGCTGTGTTTCATCTTCGCTATATGCCAAGACCAAGCGATGGCCTTGCGCGGTCGATACGAGAGCAATTGAATGGACATCAATTCAACAATTAGTGCTACCAAAAAGCACCACTTGGTATACCGCGGAGACTGGATTCAATTTCACCC
This sequence comes from Astreopora myriophthalma, assembly GCA_014634185.1. Taxonomy (NCBI): domain Eukaryota; kingdom Metazoa; phylum Cnidaria; class Anthozoa; order Scleractinia; family Acroporidae; genus Astreopora; species Astreopora myriophthalma. The sequence continues at coordinate 544,129 of BLFK01000748.1, forward strand.
CTTTTCTACGGAAATATCTGAACGCTGTTATAGCGAAAGTCGCATTAGTACAAAATCTAGATGTGCGATTGATTTTTTAATATGACATTAGAAGCAGCTGTATATTTTCATGTTGCAATCAAAATTACGATTAGGTACGTTAAGTGACTAGCTGTGTTAATGACACGTTTTGTGGGTATTCTTACGGTCGGTACTAGCAAACATCGTGCATTATTAAGAAAGCTTAGCAGATGTTTTTATTCAACATTAAAGTATCCTGAATAAACCGCTCCATAAAAGTGTACTAAATAAAAGAGTTTATTGGAAGTTGGTGTTGAAAAGCAACTCCAGTGTTCGTGACGTCTCCGCGCTGGAAACAAGCGCTTGGAGTTCTGCTTGACTGTATGTCTTTCGGCGTCGGCACGTTTTGTGAAGCTTGGCCCTAATTAGTAGGCTTTTATACTCGTGAACCTTAAAGTCTGCAGCTTAACAACTAAGAGCTAGTTACAAGATAAAATACAAAACAACAGGCGTCTCAGAGGCACGCCATTAGTAACCGACGTTTGAGTCACGAGTTTGACTTGTGTCGCGCTGATCCGTTGATAGTATTTACGCTTCAGGCAAAGTAATTGACGAAAATCAACCAATCCTGTGCCATTACTTGTTCTTACAGTTTGACATAAAATGGTCTCCGTGGGGATTAAGGCATGAAATGCAGTTGTAAAATTGACTGAGCTCAAAATTAGCGCCGCGCGAAATCGTATCAGACGGCCACAGTGGCGTAAATATTTCGAAACAATAGTTCTTTGGCCGCCAAAAGTGTCTAACCCACGATTAACCCAGAAACTTGCATCAAGTGAAAAACACGAGGAACGTTTTAGAAATTTGAGCTTGAATTTCCTTGTTGCACTATTGAAGTTTTGTCGTGAGAACTGAGTTTTCAAACTCCTTTGCCCGTTAATTAATTGTTCGTTCGCAATACCGACATTTCTGCGTAAGTTTTGACAGCTTTTTTGAATAATCATGTATTTACTTTAAGACATAGTCTCTTGTATCCGACAAAAGCAAGATTAGCGTTGCCGACAAAAAAAAGAAAGTCGTGTAGAATTGTGTAAGGAATACTTCGGCGTAAATCTTCATCCTGTCATGATCTCAGTCTTCATCCTGTCATGATCTCAGTCTTTCGGGGTGACCATGAGCTTGAATAAAGAACTTTACGTATTTGCGTCGCGTACCTTTCGCAATTCTCGGGTTTTGAATGGAAAACCGTCAAACAAAAGCTTTTCATGCAGTTAGGTTGCAACTAATCTTAACTCCGAAGTCGTAGTAAAATTGTTTTTCAGCTATAGTTTTAACTACGCTGTAAGCAGCAGATGAAGAGTATTTTGTTCCATGTCGTTGACGAAAACGCAACACTCGAAGCCTGGCGGAAATTTATTCGGAGCATTCTCTTCTGAACGGAGTATTTGTTTTAAAGCGGTTTGACATTCAAGAAGATATAGGTTTCATTAGTTTGACTGGCAGTGACAGAGAAGGGAAGTTGGGCTTGTAAAGGGAAAGCGCTGCGAAGGATACAGGCTGCATTGTGTTCCTCTTGAATGCTAATTGTGTCGTTTAATCAAATTAAAAGCTTAACTGAAGAATGATTAGTTACTGCGAAAAATGGTTTGAATTCTGCCAAAAGGTTTGAAACGGAAAAGTGTTGTTGTAAGCTACTTGTTAGCTTCCTTCAAGGGGCTTTTTATTGTGGGTTTGATCATCAGCGATGTTCGCTGCTGTGGGTTCAAGCAAAGAGAGAAAGACTTCCCAGAGTTTGAATGTGGTTTGCATTGTTATTTCTCAATTGTTCCGTCAGCATGAAACATGTGGAGATTATAAGAAGCAGCTGTCCTGATGTGACTATCATAGTGAGTGTTTTCCATAAAAATTGAAAGTTTGAGGCACAATTGAAGACTTTTAATTCACCGTGATCATCAAGTTTATCTTCCAAAGTGCTGCCATATAGGGTGATTGACCAGACTTATGCTTTAACGATATTGCACTTCATTTCTGAACAGAATTGTCATGTTTAATTCATTAATCAGTGACCTCAATTCAAATATCCTTAGCTTGTGGTGAACTGGAATAGGAGGGAGTAGAAATGCCGGGCTTTGACAATTATTTTAAATTATCAAAATTATGGCAATATGAAGTGGTCAGGATGATTAACCAATTAATTCCCCAGAGGGGGTTATGACATTCACTGTCAATATTGTGACTTTTCAGGAGACTTTTGTAATGTCAAATTAACCACAAGTCAAAAACCTTGCTTTTGTTGTTTAAATTGGAGAGATGGTTGAGTACTTTGTCTCTGCAATAGTTTGGTTTGTTGTCCATTTTTTGTCTCAACATGTAGACAAAAATTTTGTCACTTTGTGTTCCACTAACAAAGGTTTGTGTACATCCTACAAATAATCATGTCATTAGCTGTTACCTTATTGAAATTCTTATGTCTTTCAAGTTTAACGCTTTAGTAAAAAGTAAGTTCATTGAGTGAGCAGTTGTTAAAATTAATCATACCCAGAAAGGTTCATTTATTTATTGTCAAGTTTTTCTTTTTTTTTAATTTATTTACTTTTGTCAGTAGTTTTTGTTTTCTTTGAAAGGTAAATGCTGTTTTAAAAAAATAAAATCAGGATATTTTGACGAGTGGTAGTAACTTCGATCGTCAAGAGTTACTTGTTTATTTATTTGTCAAGAGGATGCTGCAGCATTTTCACTTTCGAGAAGTACTTCAAGCACTGTTTTCATTCTTAACATCTTTGCATCATTCTGGTTTCAGTTTGGGTGCAGGCATGCATGTTATTAATTTTGTTGTTGAAACATATTTTCTACAATACACGCAAGTAAACACATTTGTTTAACCTGTTAGTTGCATTTTTTTTGTTTAAATTGATGAAAGATTTTTAGTCATCATTTGGGCTCAAAAACAGACACCTCATTGATGGTTATTCAGTTTTATGTGAAACCAAGCGCTAAGAGAAAATCACAACATCCGTGAAATTAGAAATTTATTATTGTTATGGTCAAATTCCATTCACATTTGGGAGCCAATTTCATGCTGTGAGTTCAATCCAGGTTCAATATATTCATTCTGTGTTTTTTATAATGCCTCCATCTTTGAGGAATTAGTTTTAATACCACTGTGCACAGATAGCTGTTTTTGTTGGAGAGCCTATGTTTTTAGTTGAAATGTGTAATAGTAATGATGTGCATTGGAAGGTAAGTGGAACACACAGGTCATTGTCATTCTTCAAAGCACACTGCTCTATCTTCTTAACATGTACAGTAGCAGGCAGCAGGCTGTAATTTGGCCAGCAGTTACAAGGACAATGAAGAGTGTTTTAAGTAGTGCACATTGGCATAACATACAATGTACAAATACTTTTGGATTCATAGCTTATCACTTTGCTTGTGGAAATGTCTAATATGTACCTAAGCAGAAATAATTTATAGCCTTGGTGGTGACCTGTCATCTTTCTTTTCTGTGACAAAACAACATTGTTATGACGAGATAACATTGTTCTGACTTGATAGCTTCAAATTAGTAATTGCATGCTTTATGGTCATCTTGGCGTGTGGTGATACATGTATACCCAAAGGATATTTTTGTGAATTTGTTATTGAGGTGTTGCACCCGGAGCACCCTCATAGAGTGTTACCACAGGTGAACACACAATATAAATATTCAGGCAACTTAAGGCCCCCCCCTGCTGGAACTGGATTACCAGCAATGGCAATTAATTTCTTTAAATGAAGTCAAATCCAAAAGGCCATTTTACA
>BLFK01000748.1:552929-560882 GCA_014634185.1 Astreopora myriophthalma
TTTTAAAAAAAGGACGCTAATTAGTGAGCATGTGAAATGACCCTTGTTGTGGCATTAGATCACCCCTGGTGAAGGCACCAGGCAGGAGTGTCAAAAAGTTGGGTTGTGAATTTTTTTCAATTTACATTCATTTAATCTTCAAAGCAGAGCAGCATCAATATGGTCACTGTGTGAACTGTGATTTACCTTTGTAGTTTAAAATGTATTTTAAAATTAATGTCTCAGTGGGAGGTGGCTTGTTTCCCACCACAGGCATTCACTCTTGGTTGTGGCAATCTTCACGGTGTATTAATTCAGAATCTGTCTTTGTCCTCTTGTTTTGGGAATTATAAGAGCTTCATTAAAGGTAACTTTTTATGAACAGTTTTGTTGGACACGTTTTCTTGCAGGTCAGCGATGCGAACTAAATTTGGATGAGTGCAGTTCTAATCCCTGTCAAAATGGAGGTACATGCTTGGATTACACCAACTACTTCAGATGCGTCTGCAAGCGTGGATGGACAGGGGTGCAGTGTGAACAAGAGATAAATGAATGTTATAGTGGGCCATGCAAAAATGGAGGACAGTGCCACGACTTAATTGGGGGGTACAACTGTACCTGCGCACTGGGCTATGGTGGTACAAACTGTGAGATAAACATTGATTATTGCAATCCTAACCTCTGTCGCAATGGTGCCACTTGTACAGATGGTATTGTGAACTACACATGTTCATGTGCCACTGGCTTTACTGGTAGAAATTGTGAGACAAATATAAACGACTGTCAGTCCTTACCCTGTCAGAACTATGGAACATGTGTAGATCGGATTAATGACTATAGCTGCACCTGCGTTCCAGGATTCACTGGAAGGAATTGTGAGTCACCTTTAAATGAGTGTGATAGTAACCCTTGCTTATATGGTGGAATATGCGAGGATCTTCTCAATGGATACAGATGTATTTGCCCCCAGGGCACAAATGGTAAGGATGATGTTCACATAACTTTAAAAGAAAGCAAAATCAGTCATGTTTGGGACCCAAAATACAACAACTCACACGCAGTGGTTCATCTATAACTATTATGTCCACTGGCCAAGGAAGGAGCCATATTGCGATTATTATAATTATTATAATTATGTTGAAGGTAAAATTATTGCAACCTAGTTTGATTTGAAATAAATAATTTCCTCTGTGTGAGTATTCATCATCATAAAGGAGAATAGATGCAAAGAAAATTATAAATCAAACTACTGTAGGTTAACTGATATGAATAAAATTCTAACCTACAACATTATGCAATTTTTAATAAACCCTAAACCTAGAAGAAAGCTTTTTAACACAAAGTGTGAAGGACAGGAATGGATCTATAACACAGGTGACAGGTTATTGTTTTCCCAATGCGGACATAACCCTAAACTGTTCCTATTGCTAACCTTAGGGCTTCGTACTCAGCATAATTATTTAACTGTTGAGGACACATTATTGCTTCTTATTTGACGGCCTGTTAACTTGTAAATGGGGTACATGTACATGTACTTGTAATTCCATGTAGGGGTGGGTGAGGCAGCAAAAATAACTGTTAGTATCGTGAATGTTTACATGTAGGCAAGGAGACAGGAAATTAATATTAACAGTAGGCTAAATTCATTATAACCTGAATTTCATTTTGAACTACAAGTCAGCTGCATTAATTTTGTCCCTCTCACAAAGTTTGTTCAATCGGTTTCCTGCAGGTACAACATGTGAACACAATATCAATGATTGTGAAGGAGTGGTGTGCAAGAATGGGGGAACCTGTAGTGATGGGCTCAATGCCTATTACTGTAACTGTCATCCCGGATTTCATGGGCAGCATTGTGATGTCAACAATGATGAGTGTGCCTCATCGCCTTGTAGGAATGGTGGTACATGTTTTGATGGTGTGGCCCAGTATCATTGCCAGTGCAAAGGTGGCTACACAGGTTGGTTTCTTCTTGTCTTCTGCACTTGTCTTTTGGTGTTTTTGTTTTTGTTTTTTTGAGTGTCTGCCTTTCTTCTTAAGTGCAGCATTGGAGTATGACTTTGTGTTCCACAGTACTGTCCAACTGATAACTGAATAAAGACATGATGCTTTAATTGCACATACAGTATGCCAAGATATATCTTTGGGCACTTAAAAGTTAAATGATGGTTGTATTAATTTTCACTCGCTGGAAAAAGGCGTATCCCAGCACTGTTGTGCTTACATACATGTACACGTTATTCCAAATGGCTGCTGTTCTAGGCGGAGTTGTTCGAAGCAAGGTTAGCGCTTATCCTTGATACATGTAAATACCATGACAACCAATAGGTTTTAATGTGACTTAACCCAGGGTTAGTGCTACAGTAACCCTGCTTGAAGCAACCCAGTCCTGGTATTCTTGTTTTAATTCAAATTAACCTTTGTTGCTTCATTCAAGGTGAAAATGATTGTCGATATTCTTTTGAATTTTGAGCTCAAGAACAAGGCAGCAAGGATATATTAGACTAACAACAATAGAGTGAGATAATTAATAGATTAATAATTAGAAGATAATTGATAGATTAATAATTAGAAGATTAAAATGGCAGCTTTGAAATAACCAATCCAGTGGCCTGGGCACCCTCCTTCTGTATCAAGTGCCTGGTTACATAGTCTCAAAGGAACCCTTATCCCTTTCCTGCCAGAGGGGTACCACAGTGTGTAAAACTATCTGATGTTAGCCAGAGTAAAATCTATATAAGTGGCACTCTTGGGCATTTAAAAAGGGTTAATCCTCATCACTAATCATAAGAAAGCATCACCTTCAAATAGAAGAGTGCTGTGAAGTCAGTGACTTGTAAAAGCAAGAAGGTATAAATGCCATAAGTATTGGAGCAAGGTCTGGATGCAAGACTTTGCAGAGTAGAGATTGAACATTCAATAATTATGGTAGCATGTGGTAGGTGATAGTTGGACAAGTTAGTTTATGATAGGACTTTTGGTAAAAATCAAGACAAACTAGCTGGTGGTGAGAGGCAAAGTAGGCAGCGGTATACTGCCGATGACCGGCTTCTGTTGAAACCCCTGAATATGAGGCATTTTCTCATTGTAGTGAATTCGTACAGCTGGTGACGCTTTGTTTGATTTTGTTTCTTCTGTCAGTGTAAAGATGTTTTCATTTTCACGGCTCAGCAAAAACCTATTTAGTTGCTTTTAAGATTAGACAGTCACACACAATTCCCCACACAAATGATGTTTCTTTATGGCACAATTATTTTGCCCTCAAAATTGCACACACTTTCCAGAAGCCCTGGAAGCAATTTAACTCACCTATAATGAACACAAATACATACTGTACATCTGTACATCCTTTCTTAATGTACAAAATGTTCCACTCCACTCAAGAGGACTGTATACGTTCTTTAATAAACACTCGTACACCCGTAGTCACAATCTCGTTCAATACAATACTCAGTTCTAGCTGGTTCTTTTTTTCCCAGTCAAAAAATTCACATGTCAATCACAGTACACATTCACTGCATTCCATTGCGACTAATATCTGATTACGACACTTAATTTTGGTAATGCAGTTAGTGTTTTACATAGGCTCCAGGCAAAGAATCATCCTTAGTGACTTCTGAGCATTTTGGGGGATCATTTTGCAAAATAGGGACCCATTTCTGCTACATCAGCTGCACTGAAATTTTTCCATACTGTATCCCAAAAACTAGGGTAACGGCAATGAAAAGAAGCAGTTCTGCCCAAATTTACATCCAATTGCACGTGCACAGCAGGTGCCGTTTTTTAAACCTTAATTTCTTCCTTCACGCAACTTGGAATAGGTATTTCTGTAACTTATTTGCCTTTTACTGGTCAAAATGTGGCATACTTTTGCAAAATGAACTGACACATTCGTCACACCAATTGATATCTTCACCTGTAACAACAAGGTAACTCAGCCATAACAGGCTGATGTGGACCTGCAAAAAATAAATATTTAATTAAATGTGGAGCTTTGTCCAGATACTCTACCAAGCTACAAATTTCGAGACACGTTTTTCTTTTTTAAAGTGGGGGCTTTTATATAGTGTTTACACCCATTGCTTTTTTCAAGTTTTCTCGCTTGATTAATGTTATTTTTTTTTATCTTGCAACTGCAGGTACAAGCTGTGAAATCGTAGTCGACAATTGCCTTGGAAACTTCTGCCAGTATGGAGCAACTTGTAACTCTCAACAGGAAGGTTACACATGTAACTGTGCCCCGGGGTACAGTGGTCAGTTTTGTGAAATTGACATTGATGAGTGCCTGTCAAACCCATGTAAACATGGACACTGCAGAGATGGTATTAATCGGTACATGTGCACCTGCAATGCTGGATACACTGGCACTCATTGTGAAATCAATATCGACGACTGCCAATCCAGGTTAGTGTTCTCTCCTTGCATTGCCTGGCCCGAGTTGTTCAAGGCAGGGTTAGTATAATGCAACCAGGATAAATTAATACCATGAGAACCTCTTGTGATTTTAATTGGATTTACCCACTACTGAGGGCTAAGGGTAGTTCAAACAACTCGACCCAGATACATAAGCAGCTGCACAGTTAGCAAGATGCAAAATGAGTGGTACATGTAGTTAAGTTTCTAAATTTGTGTATGATTAATTTCACTCTGCAAAAAAATAACCACTTTATTTTAACCCTTATCGATTGTTCTTGAGTATTATTTTTGTTTGCTGTGCTTTGTCTCCTAGAGCTTACTATTATTATCTTATTTTCTTGTTTTTTTTTTTTCAATTATTTTTATTCTTTTTTTAGTCCTTGCTTACATGGATCAACATGTGCTGACAAAGTCAATGACTTCTTGTGTACATGCCCACAAGGATTCTCTGGAAGGAGGTGTGAACACCATATAAACGAGTGTCTGTCGCTGCCCTGTCAGAATGGAGCAACTTGTGTGGACAAAATAGGATCTTACAGCTGCTATTGTAAACCTGGTTATATTGGACTTAACTGTGAGAGCACAATTGATTGGTGCCAAAATCTTCCCTGTAAAAATGGCGGTACATGTAAACAAACTGGAATTGATTTTCAGTGTAACTGTCCTCCAAGATTTACGGGTGTTATTTGTGATGTAGAAAACATAACTTGTGCCATGGCATTGATAAAGTCCAGTGGAAGTGATGTTTGCCAAAATGGTGGAACATGCATTGATCAGAACAGCATACAATCCTGCATGTGTCCTCCAGGGTTTACAGGGAGCTACTGTGAGGTCAACATCAACGACTGCGCTAGTGGACCTTGTAAGAATGGAGCTAATTGCAATGATGGAGTGGCAAACTACACTTGCAGCTGTATTAAAGGATTCGCTGGAAGAAACTGTGATGTCGACATTGATGACTGTGCTGGAAACCCGTGTCGAAACGGTGGGACATGCACTGATCTAGTGGATGGTTTTGTTTGCTCCTGTCGTTTGGGTTATGTTGGAAAGACTTGCGAAACAAACCCAAATGATTGTTTTTCAAGTGCCTGCTTCAATGGCGGATTCTGTCAAGATGGTCTGAAAAGCTTCACCTGTCAGTGCCCAGCAGGTTTTTCTGGACTTCGCTGTGAAGTTAATATTGATGAATGTTCGTCAAATCCGTGCTCTCCTCTTGGTACTGAAAAGTGTTATTCCTCAGTGAATGATTACCGCTGCAAGTGTAAATGTGGATTTTATGGGAAGAATTGTGATGTCAATATAAACGAGTGTCTGTCAAATCCGTGTCAGAATCATGGCCAGTGTGTAGATGGTTCCTGCCGACATACTTGCTTTTGCCCCCATGGATTCACCGGGGTAAACTGTGAACGGGCTGTTTCGTCCTGTGCGGATGACCCTTGCCTTAATAGTGGCACTTGTCAAACCTATGCAAATGGAAGCTATGCTTGCACATGCATGCCGGGTGTTACTGGTAAACACTGTGAGATGAATGTAAATGAGTGTGATTCGTCCCCTTGTCATAATAAGGCAACATGCGTGGATGGATATGGTTCTTACTCTTGCATATGTCCCTTGGGATACACTGGAAGGATGTGTGCACTCAAAATAAATGAGTGTGCCAGCTCACCTTGTCTGCATGGTGCTACATGCCAAGACCACATGGGTTACTACAGGTGTAATTGTCCAGGTAGGAATGAATGACCTCAAATGTCCGAGCAGGATCTTAACTGAGAACTTACTAACTTATGTAAGTACAGATTGTGGTTTGTTGCTGTTGCCTGGGTAGAAATTATTTAAACAAGATCCCCTGGGAAGAAAAAGGGCGCTTTGATTAAGTACGATCTTCCATTTACTGGGAGCCAACTGTATGTGTCAGTGATAGTAATAACAACAATAATAGTAATAATACATTGTTCTTCAGTGTTATACAGTGACTATTTTTCTGCTTGCAGCCACACACAAAGGAGCCCGTTGTGAAACAGAAATTGGTTGTCCCTTTAATGACTGTGCTAAGGAATTTAATGGTGAAGAATGCAAGGTAATATTAATCAGCTTTTTTCTGTATGCGTCGGTGAACATCGTAGAGATAAATAATGGATTTGAGCATTAATTAGTTCTTTTGCACTGCCACAGAAAGGTGATGAAAAAAATTGTTTTAGCTTTTTTTCATCACGTTAATTGCTCACATTTTTGGCACGCGGCATAGGGATCCCCACCCTGTAATTTCAATGCAGTTGATTTGGTGGAAATTGGCCGCCATCTAATGCTAATTGACCTAAAAACCGTGTCCAAGTCACTTAGGACGTTTTGTCCCGAGCCCTTCGATTACTAACGCTAAAAGGGTTCCTGGGCACCTTTTAAAGTCCTTCAAAGTCCTTGAATTTCAAATAAAACTTCAAAATAAAGATCTCAAAGCCCTTCAAAATAATTGCATTTGGTGTTAAAATGTTCTTGAAATTCGTTGCTCACGGCAGCCAACCCACATTGTTAAGTGGCTGATAACAACGTTGTTATCAGCCACTTATCAGACTCGAGGTCGGTCGAGGCTGTATCACGTGAAACTTGTCTGTTTCCCCATCAACAGATCTGGAAAGTAGCACAACAAGCCTCGCCATGAAGCGAAAATTCTTTTGAATTTTGTTCATGCTAACGAGGCTAGTCGGACTAGTTAGCAAAAAGACAAAAGAATAATTTGTTGGCCCCCAGATATGAGTAGGGTGTATACAACAAGGAAACAAATGACGTGAAATGCCAACTGAAAAACTTTCCGTTCACCCTGCAAAAAATATATTAAAAATCTCATGTGTTTACTGTAGTGTTTTTCCCTCTTTGACACTTTTTGTGACAGTAAAGCGCTTATTTATCGGGACCTCGGGCAAGCAGTATGTTTTGTGGTCCCTCGTTTAAACATTTTATTTTGTTCCCACTTCTCGCTCCTTACTTTAGCGCGCAAACATTTTGCTTGGTTGGGCGTAAACTCACCAAAAAGAAGTCCTGGAAGGTCCTTGATGTTTTGGCCTGAAATAGTGAATGAACTTTGGTTCTGCTTCTTTGAACGGAATCATGCATGTATCTCATGCTTCTTTGTTTTTCAATCTTCTCATCAGGAAAAGTGTAATAATCATGCTTGTAACTACGACGGCACAGTTTGTTCCCTTGGGGTTAAGCCATGGCAAAATTGCACCGCGGTGACATCGTCCGGGGAGTTCTGTTATAATGTCTTTAAAGATGGAAAGTGCAACCCGGAATGCAATACGGAGAAGTGCCTGTTTGACGGATTTGACTGCATAAATAAATCAGTTTGCAGGTACGAGATCGCTTGTGCGCTTCGGCAAAAGTGTCAGTGTAATCATTTCCTGAGGCTGCAAGCGCGAAAGACGCGAGTTTTTCGGGGGCTTTGCTTGCAAACTGCTGACCCCGGCCACAGAAACCGCCATTCCCTTGGTTTTTATGTTGCATTCTTATGGAACTATCCCGAGAATATTGGGTTTACCCGTTTTGGGGGGGGGGGGGGGGGGG
>BLFK01000748.1:568392-579339 GCA_014634185.1 Astreopora myriophthalma
AATTCTGCGTTGTGTAAGGGCTGGTTCCGCTGTTCATTCTTGCGATTTAACAGTGATGGGATACGTTATGCCGTTAATCGTCAAGATAGTGGAAAGGTCACGCGAAGACGAAAAACACCACGCGTGGGTGTCAGTAAGGTCAGAGAGACAACCGTCCGGTTCACGCCAGCAACACGATGATGTACTGATATGGTTGCAAAAGAAAACATTGGTTTTCGTTATGTCTGTCATTGTGTCTTTCATTGTCGTCATAATGTTGTTCACACTGGAATCATGAATATCAAAATGCGGTTGACTCAAGTGTGAACAATTCTTTACGATATCACTGGAAAAAGTAATCTTGTCTTCATCGTTTGAATTGTCGTGTCTGTATCTTTATCTTTTATTTTACGTGTTAAAATAATCATAGCCATTAAATGTGCATTCACTTCTAAAATTGTTACGGAAATTTTCTACCAAGAATCAAGAAGGAAGTGATGGGCGTAATTTTTGCGAGATCGTAAACCAAGTTTTGTGTCCGTCTCTCATTTGAGCATGCTTGATCTGCAGATCAATTAGCAAACATTCAGAAATGGAAGAGAATGGTGCTAGTGCGGATGGCGAGAGTAGCCGGTCGGACCTGACCCCACCCAGGGAAGCGAAACGGGTTAGACTACATGAGAAACACGTGGGAGAAGATTCACGCCAGTGGACCAGTTTACATCACCAAGTTGCAGACATGACGGCAAGAAACTGCCAACTTGCTCTTACCCCACCCCAGGAGGGAAGTGGCGAACGAGGAGCATCGGCTATCGATGTGGATGCCAAAGGCCCCGGTGGCATGACTCCGCTGCATTTGGCGGCATGCCGCGGGACCTTTGGCGATGGAAGCAGCCTTGACGATGACAAGGATAGTGATGATAGCGGAGCTGCTATGGTGTCCGATCTACTGAATCTCGGGGCAAAGTATTCGTCGAAGACTGATCTGGAAGAGACACCTTTGCATCTTGCGGCTCGTCATTCAAGAGCTGATGTCAGCAAGCGTTTGTTGGACTCCGGAGCCGACGCTAATTCGCGTGACCGCCTAAATCGTACACCTTTACATCTTGCTATTGGAGCTGATGCACAGGGCGTATTTCAGGTAAGTAGAAGTGGTATACTGAGGATTTGAGGTAGTCTTTGGTTGGTAAACCAAAACTCTGATACTCAGCTCAAGGGTTCGTGTAGGTGTCCATCCGGAGGAAAGGGTCTTAGGCGATTATATCATAAGTGAAATTTTTGCTTGGTTGCAATAAAGATTAAAGCACGGATAAATCAGTGGGTGCATTTTTGGAGGATTGTTCCGGAATAAGAATAGACGGAGTGGTCGATTTAGGCGTGTTTTTTTTTTTTTTTTTTTTTTTTTTGGGGGGGGGGGGTGAGTATTCCGTTCAGCAGCAGAATGAACGGAATAAAGAGAATACGGTTCACTCGGAATACACAATACGCGTTTTCTGGGGGATTATTTTGGCGCCAAAATCGTGCGCGGCCGCCAAATGTCACACTTAGTGGTGTCCATACTATTCCAAGTGTTAGTTCTCAGGTCAGCTCTGCAAGAACCATCCCGTTTTCGGAATACGCGTTTTTTGTTTGTTTTTTTGTTTTGTTTTTTTTTTGGAAAACCTTATTCCTGTTATTCCGTTAATCCTAAACCGGAATAGGAAGAGACAACAGTCCCAAAAAAAAATGCACCCAGTATGCTGCAACTGTGTATAAACACGTTATTTTCCATAATGCATACCAAGGTTCAACCCGTTGTATCTCGCCTAACATAGTTGACTCAGACAGCATATGAAATTGCATATATTTGAACTTGGGATTTGAAGTGATTTTCAAGTTAGAATGATCATCGCAGTTAAGAGAGCAACTTGAGCAGTTGCGAAGGAGCACGAAAGCAACACAGACTTGAATGTGACTCGAACCCAGGCCCGTGCTGCAGATAGAACAGCGTAGGTTGCTCCCTTAATTACGGTGATCATGCATTTTAACTTGAAAATCATACTTGACTTTGTTTCAGAGAATCATTTTGCTAATAGCAGGGTTCGCACGCACCTTGAAAGTCCTTGAATTTCAAAACTAAAAATTCAACGCCTTGAAAGTCCTTGAAAATTGCATTTGGTGTTGGAAAGCCCTTGAAATTTGTTCCCCACAGCATCCAACCCAGATTGTCAAGTGGCTAATACGACGAAAATGTTTCGGGCAAAGAAGTAACGACACAAAATGGTAAAAAAGAGCGGTAAAAACCTCTTCCATTGGTTTGATTTTGCACTGCATTGAGTCCTTGAAAAATGCAAATTGTATCCATGAAAGTCCTTGAATTTTATACTCCAGAAAGGGTACTAACCCTGCTGTAGTGTTGGTGGCAAAAAAGTGAAATATCAGCCATCCAGTTACACACTGAGGTTTTGAAATTTGAGATAACGAAAAATAAAACAGATAAGGTCATCGTAGACTTTCAAAGGCTGACTTTCGATTGTTAGCCAGTTCACTTGAGACTTGAATTACGCCGGCGAGTCTTTTCATACAGAAAATTTCTTTTTACCTTCAGATCTTACTCAGAAATCGTGCTACGGACCTCGAAGCAAGAATGGATGACGGCACTACACCCTTGATTCTCGCTGCGAGACATGATTTACCGGAACTGGTGCGACATCTTATCAAAGCGGGCGTGAAAGTTAACACCGCAGATAATCAAGGTTAGTTTGAAAGACCTGTCTTGTGGCAATTCGACTCAGTTGTTAATTAATGGGATTGTTAGCAAGTAAGGAATTGAACTCTTAATTTTGGTGTAACATTTCTTCTGAGAGGTCCTTAACTAACAGAGTCGATAAGGTAAATGTGCCATCGTTGAGAGATTAGGGCGAAGACCTGTTTTTCAGTTTGGTACGGAGCTTAAGGTGGCTGGCAGCAGTTTCCTGTATTTTTCAGCTCCTCTAGTTTGGAAAATCAATGCTACCATTCTTTTAAAGTTAACGCTGCAATTACGGTATCAAACAAATGCCCAATTTTTGGTTAACAAGTTAAGGTAATTTTCTTGACAATACAGTTTACCATAGCGTTGGTATTAGCTGTTAAAACACCCTCAATTTTAGCTTTAAGTGCTTGTAACTCAAAAAGGAGCTCGGTGACCCCATTTTTTATTATCGAATTGTAATCAGAATGTCAAGGTTCAACTTTTCACAAAGTGTAAAAAAATTCGTGGAAGCGGATTCAGAGCTACCTTAAATTATCGAAGAATCAACAACAGGAAACTGGAGGCAGCCACCGTAAGCAACAAACGCCACCACGCCTGCCGAAAGAAAGCCATCTGAAAATATAGATTCGAGTTATTGTAAACATTTGGAGACTATTCCAAGTCTTTCGGCTATAAAGTGGATTTAAGTTTTGGTTATCTGGATTTGAGCCGTCTTCAGTGCGATCGCCGCTTTGTTCCGTTTTTCAACAGGTCGAACAGCACTGCACTGGGCAGCCTCTGTCAATAGTTTAGAAGTAACAAAAGAATTGCTAAGAAATGGTGCCAAGAAAGACGCGCAAGATGAAAAGGTTTGTTGGAAGTCCAGTCGCAGCCTTTGTTAGTGGTGTGGATTGTGTGTCAATTACTTGATCACTATTACACACATTGCACGGTAACTCTTAGAAATCTGTATGGATTGCACCCCAAAATTTGTTCAAGTAGAACATCTTTCCCTTTGAGTAGCTAAAGTCTGAGCATGTTAGGCACCCACATGATTCCCGGGTTAAAATCTCAAGACGCATTCTCTTGAGCTTATCGCTCGTATCATTCCCTATAAATCAGGGTGGTTTTTTGTTTGTTTGTTTGTTTGTTTGTTTGTTTTTTTTTGGGGGGGGGGTACGTTATTAGATTGAATGCAATACTGTGTTTAATACACTGTTTTGCTAATGGTAAGTTCCCAGTGAATTTTGGGTAGTTCCAGTCCTTTGTGGGGGGCAGACGGCGAGTTGGCGGTTCATTTGAAATTAAGAATTTGTCCGTTTGCCCCCACAATGGACTGGAACTACCCAAAATTCACTGGGAACTTACCATTAGCAAAATAGTCTGTTGATTCGCTCGATCCTAAACCTGAATAGAAATAAAGAGAATACTCCCAAAATAATGCGTCAAGACTCTCCAACCTTAGCTGTCATGGTTTAGTTCAGACAATCAACCGTCCTCCCGAAGACGGATCATCGCTTTTTGACGACCGAAATTAGAGACACGGTGGAATCTTATAAGGTAAAACTGAAGTATTATTACATAGGTCAAGAGCGTTGTTTGATGTTGTTTGCTCTATGCAGGGCCAAACACCGTTATTCCTTGGGTGCAGAGAGGGAAGCAATCAGACGGTGCGACATCTGTTGGTGAACTATGCTAACCGCAAACTCGCCGATAATATGGATATGACGCCGGAAGATATCGCCAAACAAAGGCATCACCACGACATTGTGGAATTGCTTACGGACTGGTCACTGGGTTGCAACTCTCCCAAGGCCGTTCCTGCCCCGACATCACCCCCTGAGGGGCATCAATCACCCCTGACGAGCATGGCCTCTCCGCCGGCCACATCTCCACCTGCGGTTGAGATTCACAGTGGCAACGGCTCTGCAATGGTGGCTCGCTTCCAAGCAGCGCGTCCTAAGACGACGGCTACAAGTAGAGCGCAAGGCACTCCACGGCAAAGAGCCAATGCTCACGGAAATAGCAATAACAGTAATACTAAGCGTAAGAGGAAGAAGGCAAGACCTGATGAGGAATCCTATCCGGCAATGACTTCAGTGACGACACTATCACCAACGACGTCTTTGTCTCCGACGGCCAATAATGTCGTGACATCTTGCGCGACCGGACCGACTTTCTCACCGAACTGTGTGCCACTGACAAACGGATTGTCTCCTTTAGGAAGCGCAGGCATTTCACCCGCGGATTCCACCACGTTTTCGCCAGTTCAGGCGCCGAACTCGCTCGATACACAAGCACCGCCGTCACCACTAGAAATCTTATCTCCGGATGACCTCGCTGATTTGGAGATAAATGGTTGGGATGACCTGGATAACATCGTTCCGTTCGATGATCCTACGGACCTGTCTTTGTGTGGGTTTCCACCTAACACTGCCACAGGAAACTTGGATGTTATGGACCATATTGTACCAACCACCTCAGACTGTATGTATATGCCTAATAATGCGCCCCCGATACGGCGCTTGGACCCGCTAGAGGGTCAAAGACTATATTCTGTTCAAAGTACGCCGGACTTAAATCGCGGGCCTCTACAGCACCACGACCCCCGGCCTTTTGTATTAAATGGAAGGACTTGCAGCTCGGCACAGAAGGCGCCACCAATGCCTTCGCAGCTGGCCTCGTACCAGGCCATCACGAATTCTAATATGTACCCGGGTGGTGGAAACTTGATGCCACCAAGGAAAGACTTTCAAAACAACGATTACCCATTGCACCAGCCACTGCATTTACAAAACCAAATCTACATCAGAGGAGGACAGCAGCCTGTACGTACTTTGGTGCATGCCGGGTATGAGTGCGTCTCGCCACAAAAGCCTCTTTCATTCCCCACCCCATCCCCTGACTCACCGGGGCAGTGGTCATCCTCATCGTCGTCTTCCTCGTGCTAGTCAATCCTTCCGTGGACATTTCGTTTCGCTTGAATGAGGATATCAGTCTTCAAGCCGATGAGAGTCGTCAAATAAGCGTAACAGCAGTAACGGGATTAGTGACCACGGGAGCCATACAGCATTTCTTATTTTTATTTTATGTATGAAGATGTAACTTTTTAGAAGTTTATTTATTGTCTGTACGAATTCACACACGTTATCAAATGCCGAAGAGCTGAATCAGCTATATTCTACATGAGCAAAGGACTGGGTACAAATGTAGAAAACCAATTGGGTTCGATTAGGCCGAAAATTGATGCCTACCATCCGAAAGAGCCACCAAGTATTAACGAGGTTATGAAATTTGAGTACGATTGGACCAAAGGAAGTCAGTATCGAGCTTTTCAAAATGACTCAAACAAGACAGCTTCGTATGGAATGGAGGGACAGGCGTCTCTCTATCCATACAAATCTCTCGTAAATTACTGATTTTAAAAGTTCAACCAATACTAATGTTTGTTGCTCCTTGCAATAACAGACTTTATTATATGGCTAGCTCCGTGAGCGGGCAAGATGAACCAAATCGTGCACTGTGATTGGCTACCCGAGCGGGCAAGATGGAGCTATCTTGCCCGCTCGGGACCACTCGCCGTGTCCCGCGCGAAAAATTTCCCCGAAAGCCATATAATAAATCCTTTATTGACCAAGCTTTTTCGGTCAAGATGTCTGGATATTGGCCTCGTTGTTTTTTTGCGTTTTTATGGACCTCGACTTCGTCTCGGTCCATAAAAAGGCAAAAAAAGAACTTGGCCAATATCCAGCCATCTTGACCTCGCGCTTGGTCAATAACGCATATTTACTTTTCGATTTTTAATACTCGTTCCTATTCCCCCTGCTCATATTTTAATTTTGCACCATGGCGACTTTTCGAACGAATGCGTGGATTGCAGAAGCTCTGAATGTGTAGTTTGTTTTGTGTTTTTATCTTGAACGGAATAGTTTTATAGCAGTTTTCCAGAAATTTGGCCACATTTTTGTTTTTAGTTCTTGTGATAGCTGATCAGCTCAAGATAACCTCATTCTCGTTCAGATCGGGCAGACAAGGTCCTTGAATGGAATGTGAGATTCTGCAATGTCACATTTTTTTCTCCTAGCGCACTAAGTCATTTAATGTGTTAAGTACTTAAACTGCGGTGGTTGTAGTGTTAAAGTGGTTACTACACGCGATACAGTTTGGACTTTCGAGAAAGAGCCATACTAAGCAATCAAACAAAATATGTTCATGATCTCACTCGTCATCTACTTGGTATCTATTATTGCGTACCCACCCACGAAGGCTGCTTCGTGAACTAGCCTTAAAACTCTGATCCAAAATTGATCTGCATTGTATAAGTAAGTTTGGTTGAACTATTAGTTGGTGAATTGTGTACAACATTGATACTAGTCGAGTTATTACCGAGAAAGCTTTCTTTTTTAATTAAGTTCCTTTAGTCGTCGTACCCTCACATTTACAAAGATTCAAGCACGATACTTCCTAAGATGATGTTGATGGCCATCGGTTGAGCTGTCCATCAAGCACTTCGCTTTTTCGCGATCGTTGTGTTCTCTTGGTTTGAGAGAAGACTTCATTGAGTTTCACAAATTAATCAAGGGAGGGTCACTGCGGCTTCAGATCATACAGTTATATTTAATCACAAGGCATCGTTAACTCCTTCAAACATGTATGGAGACAAGCAACAACTTGGGGCTACATTTCAATGAACCTGGATACAATCCTGAACTGGCGATATTTAGGTGAACTTTTGGATCGGTGCAATGCAGTAGCACCTCTGTTTCATACTTCAAACTTATTTGTCTTTGGAGCGGGGAGTCGGCGTATGAAAAACAAAGGCCACAGGCAAGGGAGGGGCAGTGAAAAATATTCTTCCCAAAATTGTAAAGGAAGCGAACACGGCATTCAAACGAGCACTGCTTTTCAAAATTGCAATTGATTTATAGACGAGAGTAATTAAAACAAACTTCACGGTGGAACTGAAGTCATAGAGCTATTGAAAAGTTTAATATATTTTAAAGATGTAATTAGGAAAACTTACCAAACTGTAAATATGCATTTTTGTACACGAAAAACATATGCTCCCTTCCCACAGCACCCCTCTCGTTCACATTCCCATATATTTAGTATTGTGTCCTAGTATAAGAAGAGTCCGGTTCAAGTCGGCTTTGAGCGATTTGCACCAGCCGTTTTAAGTATGATAACCTCATATTATTTTTATAGTGGACCGTTTCTCAGGATGTTATTAGGTAATTAGAATACGTTGTAAACGAAAACAGAGTATTTTGGGATGGAAAATTAAACCTTGAGTTGAAATAGGTGATGCATTCTTCCTGTTTTTCTGCATGCAAAGGGTGTGCGATGATTGTCGGTGTTCAGCTGCCCGTAATTTCGCGAGACGTTTACCAGATGCGGCAGCTCTTGGCGAACTATTTTGCGCTAAAACTAACGCTGTGTGGCACAGCGGACAGTTCCCTGCGTATTTCGTCATGAAGCTTGAACGCGCTCTGCCGTAACCGGTCGCAGCTGTCTGTTATGCAACTTTTGCGCCCTCTACGTTACGTTTGCGAGGGAAAACATGAAAAAAAAACACAAAAAAAACAGATTAATCGCCTGTCGGATTTGAAACAATGCGTAAGGAATGCATGTGTTGGGTCAGGAGCAACGAAACAAAAGAGAGCGACCTAGTTTGTAAATATTGACGTTTTCAAAGGCCTCGTGTCGCTAAAACCCGTGGGAAAAACGCATTTCGCACCTTCCCACACGCTTCTGTTCTCGTGCTCTATTGTGCGCCACATCTGGTCAGTAGCCAATCGGCGTTCAAAATGCAGCTTTGGACAAGCAGCACGTGTAGCCTAACGGGTTTGTCGAGGTTGCAGCGAGGTTTGAGCCGCGTGGAGCTCTACGTGTGATTGTATGAAGTTTTTTTTTTTTCGGTCAGATAAATGCATAGATGACTTAGCAGAATAAATAATGTTTACCGCGTGGGAGAACCTCAAGTGCATGGTCTTCAGCTAACCGGAACGAGCTGTTTTTAAAATAGCGTCTACGGAACAAGAGATGCACAAATGGCATTTACTTTACTTGCTTAGGAAGAGCTTCAAGTACCGCCAAGTATATCACGTCTCACCCAGAAAAAGGAATTTTTCGTTTCCGTGATATGACCTGATGTTTACTTGTAGGGTAAATATTGGCCTATATTTCATGGGCGTGACCAAAGCAGTTTTATAAATTGCGATATGTCGCCTTAATTATCAGAAAAGTGACGTTTCTATAAAAAGAATTTGAAGAGAGTGTGTCAGCCTTGCGTTGTTTGTTTGTTTGTTTGTTGGTGTGAGTGTATAGTTTATGTTTGATTTGAAATGGAGAACCTAAACGACCAGGAGTCTTATCAATTTTTACCGATTTGTTATGCACAAGTTGTGTCACCTGTAGTTAAGCCTTGTTGTTTTGAATCAGACAGTCTGTGGGCCCCAAGGATTTCAAACAAGAGCAACGAAGCAAAACACTTCAGCCCACAGGGACATAAAACATTTGACGTGACTAAAGTATTAGGTCGTGGAAGCAATTGTCTAAATAACTGAGTATATGGGTGCTTTCCATTAAGCCAAATTTTCCGGAAATTTCGGTCTGAAGTGAAATGGAAAGGTCCGTTTCGGTACGGTCCGACCGGAATATTTGGGACCACCTATGGAAAAAATTCTCGTTTCCAGTCCCACTTCACTGTGAAGTTTCGGTCGAAACGTAAATGGAACGCTTCGGTCCGGTTGGAAATTGACTTTTGATCAAAAAGGACGTTCCATTTTTCCTTGGTTATTTGCACTGGTCTCCGACCTGATGGGCAGGCGTAATGGAAAGCACCCTATGTTGATTTGCTGCATGAAACAATGTCGGCCTTTAAATGTAAATTTACCACAAAAACCGTGTGTAACTACCTTAAAACAATTGAACTGCCCCCAAAATTGAGAATATCTATAAAATGGCATAGAAAGGATAAATTTTTCAACTCCTACTACCCAAGAAGTTAACCAGTACACGAAGGTAATCAAATAGGCCATTTCACAGTTGTTTACTTAGAGGCCTGGCCTGTGAATGGCAGCGAGGCTTGTGGGTGATCTTGCATTGATACAGACCGCACTGTTTTTATCATGCAAAACGTGTTGTTGTAATGCAAACTACTCTTATTTACATAAGAAAAGCAAAAATTTCACGACGTGAAATGATCAAATTTCAGGTTCTGTGGAGGACGTTAGCAAATAACCATGAATTTTCACTTCTCTCTCCGGCTACGCTTGTAACTCCTCATACCAGTTTAATTCCTCGCAGTTACTACACGTTTTAAATGCGGAACGACGTGAAGTAGTTGCGTAGTGATACTTGCATTTTTAAATGACGTCCTCGGAGCCGTAGTCGTTGTCGTTTCGTAAGCTCCTTAACTTACGAAACGACGACGACGACGGTTACGTGGACGTCATTTAAAAATACAAGTTCGCATTATTGGGGGTATCACCACACAACTATTTCATGTCGTTCCGCATTTAAAATGTGTGCTAACTGTCGAGGAATTAAACTGGTATGAGCGAGTCAGAAGCGCAGAGAGACAACAGTTGTTTATACTTTATGTTTGCCGCTACGGTTCATTTTTTTATCCTTCTTTTGCATGTTTCGATTTTGACGCAGGACTTTGTCACTGAAGTTTTCTTAGAGGGAACAATTCCTTTCGATCACGTAGGAAGTTCGGGGCCGGACAGTAAGAATTAGCTGAGCATATCAAGTGACTTAAGACTGCGTGCGAATTACCAAGGAAAGCGACATTTTAATAAAATATTGGTTGCAGTCACACTGGACCTTCTGTCCAAAGGTCCCCTTGGAGAAACTGATTGGGTTGGACTTGCCTTGAGTTTGAACTTACTTAAGGTTTGAAGTTACACGGCAGTTCGTTACCCAAGGAGAAGGCATTGAAAGTTTGACGGGTTGTTGTTCTCGTAAACACTGATTAATCGCACCGCTTTGGGATCTTGATAAACTATGGGACTTCCACCAATGTAACTGCCGTTGGCAAGTCTTTCTTTCTTTGTTGCGTATCCATGGAAATTTCCTGAGACAATTTCACCCTGGGAGGGGTCTGGGAAGATAATTGTAAGCACAGAACAAATTGCTTCTGATGTAACCACAACTATTCAGTTCATAAATTCTCCTGAATGTTTTTGAATGAGTTTTTTGCTGGGGGAGGGGGTTGAGCGAGTCCACATCATAGCGGGGCTCCCACGCGC
>BLFK01000748.1:581866-597727 GCA_014634185.1 Astreopora myriophthalma
GTACATATTTACAGAACAGTGTTTGACACAACGTGGTAGGTCATTTATGTAGACAATGAATAACAGGGGTCCAAGGATGGATCCCTGTGGCACTCCAGAAGCTATGGCAAGCTCTTCGGATGACTGAGAATCAATGTGCACGAATTGCTTTCTTCCTGTGAAGTAGTTCTTAAACCATGGAAGGCTTTCATCGCATACACCATAATATTTTATTTTGCTAAGCAAAATGTCATGGTCAACTGTGTCGAAGGCCTTTGCCAGGTCAATAAACACAGAGCCAGTGACTAAGCCCTTATCCATATTCATGAGAATCTCGTCGGCGAAATAGGTTACAGCCGTCTTAGTTGAGTGCATTCTTCTAAAACCGGATTGTGATTTACAAAGCAAGTTGTGTTCATCGAAATAATTTGCAAGTTGCTTGTGGATTAAACGTTCCAGGACTTTAGATACCACTGGTAATACGGATATGGGGCGGTAATTTCTTGGGGTTAGCCGTATCCTTTTTGGGGTTTAGTGGAACGCTACAATATACACACATATCCAGGATTGCCAGTAATGAGATATAGGGAAGAAGTGAAGAAAAACTGCGACAACATTGGAAGACAGGGCAAATGTTGACGAGTAAAGGGGAACAACCACCCGACTTCTTCCTGGAACACCCTCATTCACCCGCAAGAAATCCGTAACATAAACGTACCGCTTATAAGCCTGACCGTATACAAATTCTTAAGGTATTGTATTGTTCCCTTTTCGTAGGCACACTTTTAATTGCTTTTTTATTTGTTTTAACATCTGCCAGGTTCATGAGCATTACATCCCTTTATAGGCTTTATGCCTCTCATCACGGTCAAGACATTCTCGTCCCCAGAGGCCGCGATTCTTTCGGTCAGCACCGAGAATAACGACCTCTGGCTGGTCCCGAACCAGGAAGTCCGCGAATCACGGACTTGCGGCTCTTCTGCGCAATCTCAGAAATTTAAAACAATTAGTAGCTCTCAACGGTTACTGAAATAGACCCCCACGGCGACTGCGTGTATTTCGGGACCAGCCAGAGGTCGTTATTTTCGGTGCTGACCGAAAGAATCGCGGCCTCTGGGGACAAGAATGCGGTCAAGAAGATTCCTTATCTCAAAAGGCTCTCTTTTGATTGTGCCAACTAGCTAATTTTCTGAGTCTATGTGTGGAGAGCCGTCTTTAGTCTACCGGTAGCTTTTACTGAGCACCTTAAACTTAGCAAAAGATATAAAAAGTCTTAAAGCTTGTGGGGTGGCACTTCTTCCACTTAAATCTGGGACACTGAATTCCAGCCTGTCTTTGCGTCAGCAGATCCGTAACCAAAGCAATTACCGACCCAGAATCCCACGCGCACGGTGCCCTTGTGAACTTTCTCACAGACTCCTTCGATTTGCCGCACACGGTGCAGATTCTTCTTGTCCCCATTTCTAACACGCGCCATGGACACGATCCCATCAATAGCTGCTGGAGCTAAGCACTCGGCACTCGGTTGAAAGTGAAATACCATCGTCTGCAGCAGTCATGGCAATTGTAGATGCGAAGATTACCATTCCAGAAGACTCGCAGCCTAGGCCTTTCCACATTCTGCCCCGAATAAAATAAAAAGTTGCTAAGAAATATGCCAAAAAGTTGCTCAAAAGTTGCTCAAAATTGAAAAAGTTGCTCAAAAATTTTGTAAAGTTGCTCGAATATTTCTAAGACAGCATGTCTAATTTTAATAACAATTGCTTTGCAATCAACATTAAGGTACAAGACTTCCCAGGGCTTTTCCCTTCTCCTGGGGGGCGCCCCCACGAGAAGGGAAACGCCCTGGGAACGAGGTTGAGGCTACCCAAACCCAACTCTTGTAATTAATTACCACGTCCACATCATACCCATTCAAAGGGTAAAAACATGAGTTTTACTAGAAAGATGTTTAGAATTTTAACCAAGAGAATTTTAACTTGTTTATTTAAAAAAAAGAGGGGGTCATTCAGCAGTTTGGTACAAAATAGCCCAAAAGTTACCAAAAAAGTGCTACTTTTCCGAAAAGTTGCTAGAAGTTGCTCTCTGACAAAAAAGTTGATCAAAATCCTAAAAGTTGCTAACAAGTTGCCGAGCAGAATCTGGAAAGGCCTATCGCAGCCCGGTATTGTCAGACGTCTTATTGAAAACATATCCCTTTGTATCAACACAAAAAGCAACACGGAACAACTAAATTAGAAACTGTAGAACCCCGATAAAAAAATCCGCCAACGAACTTTTATTGCACTACACACGAATGTTCATTGTGCAGTTTAAGCCGTAAATCAAATCTGTGTGTTATGCTTTGCAAAGTGTCTCTTAAAACTGGATCACTTCCATGATGAGTAGTTTCAGAACTTCCGGTGACTCTAAGCAACCAAAGAATCTTGACATCT
The DNA here is from genome assembly GCA_014634185.1 of Astreopora myriophthalma. NCBI lineage: Eukaryota > Metazoa > Cnidaria > Anthozoa > Scleractinia > Acroporidae > Astreopora > Astreopora myriophthalma. The sequence goes on from BLFK01000748.1 coordinate 584,281, forward strand.
GCCTTCTCCGCGAGAAGTTTAATGACAAACCCTGCTAGTCGCGTCCAAAAGACTATAGCATATTGATGACATTTGGTCTGAACTATACGCTCAATTACAACGTTATTGACTGCTGACAGTTGTCCAGGACTCCCCGGCTACCGAGTGTAGTTGAAAGCAGATGTTCCATTCATCTTGATGTCACCTGGGTTGCTGCTGCTGTTTCCATTCGCAGAACACATAGTGTTGCTGCCGCTTTGTAATTTTTTTTTTCTTTCTTTAATACGTTCTTCGTTTAGTTGTAGGTGTTGATTGCGTTCCTTCGTATGTTAGGTGTTCCTTTGTTTCCCGTTATATCACGTTGTTATGCCTGCATTTAGTTATTCTGTTAAGTTTTCTTGCATAATTTCGAATCAATTTATTTAGTTCAGTTTTCGCTTTCAAGTTCACTAGTTTCTGATCTTCAATCAAGTAGCTTTACGTCGTCCTGGAAATCATACACCGTTTGTTAGTGTCCTTACCTTCGTTTTATTTCATCTTGTTTCTTAGTTTCTTGTCGCTTTCGGTTTGTAATTTATACCTGTAATTTATGTTTCGTTTTCATTTGCTTTGTAGCAACCGCGTTTTATTAAATGGTTTTGTTAGTCCGAAGCGCGTTGGAGCATTGATTTTTGGCCTCGGCACATAGTCACCAACAGCGACAGCAGTAAACACAGTATAGTGCTCAGCGGTATAATCATGCCTCGTCATCATTCAACCTGTCGATATTATTCGTAGTAATTTATTGGCCTTAATAGATAGGTTAAACACGCGAAAAGGAAAAACGCAGGATCAATTAGTTACGGTACTGAAAGAATTCGAGGAGCGCTCAAATATAAAATAACGAGGACTTCGATACTGTTTAGGTTCCCTCTCTTTTCACAACACCAAGGACAGCCAACAGAAAAGAACTGAAGATACACACAGATATCTGCACACGTGATACAGGTATGGCACCTCGGGGACTTCTTAGGGCAGTCAGTCGAAACGGGACGAACAAATCACGGGCAAAACGTCCCGTACCAACTGATTGCCCGTGGGTCCTCGAGGATGGCTAGTAAGTTACAACACAGGAAAGACTATTTATAGCCCAATGCTATTGAACCAGATCGCGGAGTTAGTGAAGTAAAATTGGCCCACATGATAGTTAATTTTCTCTTTCAAATAGCATGTCAAACTTCTCGACGTGATTAAAAGGTTGTCAAAGAAACTTATTCACTGAATTCGAAACATTTCCTTATTGAAACTTTAAACGTTCTGCGATGAAGTTAATTCAACTGTTCAATGAGACGCGAATAAATCAAATGATGTGCTAAGTCAGGAGTCCTGGCTAAGTCTGCCATTCGCTGTCTAAGAAAACCGTAACTGTAAATGCAGAAAATGTGTAGACATTGTTCCGGAATAGGTGTTGCCGGAAGTCCAAAAGTTTTGTTAACGCGCGTAGCTTTATGCGTAGCAATCACAGCCATGCTTTCTGGGGCTACGCATAGTTAACCATGGCGTTCGAGCCGAGTAAAGTTCACCGTTGTTGTTGAGTTAAATTAAAACCTGTGTGTGTTGGTGCCATGGGACGGTAATCGTTACAGTTTCATTGTAAGCAAAAGCTACGAAATTGTTGTTTTACGGTATATGGGTATAGACAACCAACTGTCCTGATAAAGCACTAGTTATTGTTACGTACCACCCTTATAACTTGCTTGTGCTGCATTAGAACATCTAAGGAAGATATGATTTGCCTCTAGCAATTATCTAACGATTAAATCATGCCGCCACGACATGATTTCACCGATACTACTTAAAGAGTCGGCGGCTGTGATTGCTGAGCCAATAGCTAATATCATTAACTCCTCTGTTGATCTATGTAAGTATCCAGCCTCGTGGAAAATGGGGCAAGTCACCCCCCTATTTAAGAAAGATATTTAAGAAAAACGAACTGAATAAGGCAAACTACAGGCCGGTTACAGTTTTGCCAGCACTTAACAATGTTTACGAGAGGATTTTGGCTGCACAGCTAAACGACTTCTATAGTTCTATTTTATCCGATTTTATTAGCTCATATAGAAAGTTCCACAGCTGTGAGACGTCTTTATTGAGAAAAACAGAAGAATGGAGGTCTATGCGCGATGATGGGCAACTCGTTGGGATAGTGTCGATGGATTTGTCAAAGGCCTTTGACGTTATGCAACACCCCTTGTTATTAGCCAAACTCAAAGCCTACGGATTAGACAAGGATAGCTGTGCCCTGTTTAGAAACTATTTGTCAAATCGACAACAGAGGGTGAAGATCGGCGATACTTTCTCGTCATGGGAGAGTGTTAAGCGTGGAGTGCCCCAGGGAAGCGTTTTGGGACCTATTCTTTTTAATATATTTATAAACGATCTTTTTTATCATGTAAAGCCAGCAAATCTAAATGCGTATGCAGACGACCATCAAATTTATTACTCAGACACGGATCCAGTGGCACTAGAAGAATGCTTGTGTAAGGAAGTAGAAGTAGCAAATCAGTGGTACAGTGAAAACGGTATGATTGTCAATAAAAGTAAACATCAGGCATTTATCCTTCGTGACACGGAGCATACCTTTTCTTTTCCAGTTAAAGAGTCAATTGACATATTTGGTATGACCATTGATAATAAACTTCAGTTTGATAAACATGTATCTTCCATTTGCAAAAAGGTCAATAATCAGTTAAACGTTATGGTAAGATTTAGAAAATTGATCTCCAAAGCCGCTTTGATTAAATTGTATAAAGCCTTTATCTTGCCGCACTTTCATTATTGTTCATCGGTGTGGCATTTCTGTGGCGCACGAAATACGGATAAAATAGAAGTTTTAAATAAAAGGATCCTTAGGTTTATTCTAGGTGATTTCAAATCTGCATATTATAACTTACTGGACAAAGTTAATTGTGCTTCTCTGTACAATAAACGTATACATGATATGTTAATTTTACTTTATAAAAGCTCATTTTTAACCAAGTATCCTATCTATATGAAGAATATGTTCACTCTCCGTTCTACCTCCTATAATTTACGCGGTAATTATATTCTGACACTCTCTGTACCTAAAACTACTACTTATGGCCTTCGTTCTTTTTCTTATCATGCCGCCAATCAATGGAACTCACTGCTGGACTGTTTTCGAACTGCCAATTTTAATGATTTTAAGAAAGCATTAGCTAGCCTTGACTTTATGTACATTTGATAATTTTCACTTTAGTGTTTTTAAATTTCTATATATAGTCTTATTTCTTTTAGCCATAACTTGTAAATATTGTACAGAATCGTAGTTAATAAGCTGTTGTATATTTTGTTATTGTTTTCTCGGAAAAATCAGCTTTTATAATAGCTACTCTTAAATTCGAGGAAAAATAAAGTTTATGTATGTATGTATGTATGTATGTATGTATGTATGTATGTATCACACCATATTTCATTAAGTCTGTTTGCCAAGGTGAAGGGAAAACGCGTTTTGGACACGTTTTGTAACTGATAACGTGTAAGCTGCCAAACTGCACTAAGCAAGCTCCTGTTGGCCATAATATTTACGAATGACATCCACTCTAGATTCTGTTATTGTTATGATTACTAACAAGTGAAAGCAAGTTCAGGAGCCAAATACGTTTGTCTTTGTTGGATCAAATTGGCCAATTATGGCACAATTATGGCTTCTTTTGTTGGTCTGTTACAGACTATTGTACTGTTGTTCTATTGTATTCTTGAGTGACGTGGTTCTCAAGTGAATGTCGAAAGTAATTACGGTAATTTTTTAGAAAGTAATTGATTTACTTTTGTTTCGTTTTGCTCTATGATCGGATCGCAAACTTGCAAACTTGCGCGAACTTTTCAATCAAACAGATGCAAAACTCACACCAATTGCGCCTTGGTCTTTCTTGGCATCGACTGCCTTTACTTACTTTGCATTCTTATTGGCTAGTAAAACCAACTCGTGATTTTCCTCGGTTTGTGGTTGGCTGTTACCTTTATGACTGAATCTTGAGAAATATTGAAAATACTTGCTTATCTTCCGATGGATAAAATAATTACTACTTTATGAAAGGTCATTTTTCAATAAATCCCTTTTACGAAGAAAAACTACTTATATTACCACTTTAAGGATAAGGCAGTGGTTGAAAGCGAACATAGTTACTATGTTTTAACTTACAAAAAAAATCTACTTCAAACTTAACATGAAGCATGAATTAAGTAAGTAAGTATGGTTTATTCAACTACAATGGCAGGAGATCCTGTATAACAGTAGTTATATCGCATAAGCTACACATACGTATCATACTACTTAATACAATTACTGAATTTAATTGTTACAAAGTCGCTAAATCTCTTCGTGTTTAGTTTAGGGGTCAACGACCGGCTACGTCCTGAACGGAGACTAGTCATGTTGAGTGGTATTCCTGTACAGGACCAATTTCATGGGTTCTTGGTGTTGTGATCGCAAGAGAAATTTGCAGCATACCTCCGCCCTACGCTCGGAGAGAGCCGGATTGTAATGAGGTTCGGTGAAGGGCCTCGGCGTAACTCAAATCAGGGAGCATAATGCGCAGAGCTTTTCTTTGTACTGACTCGATGACGTTGTCAAGGTATTCCGGCAGTGCAGCCCACACGGGGGACGCATACTCGAGTACGGACCTGATCAGTGCGCAGAATATCTTAACAAGGTCATCGACAGCCACACTTGGTTTCTTAAGAATGCGCAGCGCATATAGGCGTTTGTTTGCCTTCGGGAACGGGTACTATATGTGAATGTTCCAAGTAAGATCATCGCTAACATGTACTCCTAAGATCTTATAAATAACTACGCGCTTAATTGTAGAGCCCATAAGTTGTAATTCGCTAACTGGCGCTGGTTGGAACTGAGAAACTGAGTACAGTTACGTGTCGAGCCCAGATGGTTCACGTCTTGTTATATAACCCATTCCTTCCTTCCTTCCTTCAAGTCACCATAAGAAAATAAATGGAGAAGGAAAATGATACAGGTGAACTAGTCAAATGCCTGATTGTCACTAAATATAAAATAACGAGGGAAGCCGCTAAAAATTCACAATTTTGTGAACTATTTAAGTATTAAGTATAGGTTCCCAACACAATAACTGAAAGCTAACCGTTTAAAACGGTTCTTAGACCTATAAATATTGTGGATCAGTGCTGCGCTCAGAAACACCGTGTCCAATTGAATTGGAGCCTATTCTTTTCTTTTCTTTTATTCCAACTGAGGGTTCTCTTTACTTCGATAAAGATGTGGAATATGACATCGTGTAATTGTCCGGGGATGTACATGGTCCTTTTGAGGTATGTTGGTTTTCACCAGCGCGTAGGAGTTGGAGTCGTAAGGGCTTGCCACCAGGTGAAAATAAAACATAAGCGGGGGGTCGGAAGGATCAGAACGGTTCCATTTTCTTGGGATTCCCCTTCCGACTCCGTCCCTTACCATCTAGTGAAAGCTGCGTTGTCGGGGTCGCAAGCAGAAGAGGAAGAATGAAAGAATCAAAATGCTCGACAGCGAGCCGATGATTTTGATTAAATGCTTGAGAGCAAACATGTAATTAAAAGTTACGTGCTTGCTCTGGAGCATTTTGACTGGTTTATTCTTCCGCTTGAGCTTGCGATTCCGACCAAGTAGTTTTCACTAGATCGTCACGGTAAACTAGGGAGTTGCAGCGGGTGATCAAAATAATTGCTTGCTACTCAGATGTTTGATTTTCACTAGTTCGTAAATCTATACTCTTCTGCTTATGACTCCGACTTTGACTACGTCGCTATAGGAAACCAGCCTGAGCCGATAAGTACACTATTTGCTTTCTACCATCATGCTCCCCCAGAACGCATATTCATTCCCAGTCCTCCCACGTCTCTTCAATTATTCGACAAAATCTGGGTCTTTAAGTTCAAGTTCACTTTACTCACACTTATTCAAATATATGGATTTGTTTTAATGAAAGACAAGCATTTGAAATTATGAATGAACGAATGAACGAACAAATGAATGTGGCCTTTTACATAGCGCTTTTACACAGGCGCAAAGGAGGCCTGGCCGAGGATCGAACCCACAAGCTCCCGCACGATAGTCCCGTGCGCCACCAACTGAGCTAACCGGTCGACAGTAGAATTATGCTTCTTGTGGAGGAAGTGCGCAGTGGCCAAACGAGAAAAGCTCTCCGGTTGGCCACTACTAGAGTGCAGTTTCCAAGAGAGGAAGTGGCCAACCAAATGTGGTGCTTATCAGCCTCTTTGATTACTACAAGCACTGAATATCCCCGCTCTACTCTACGCCAGGAACCCCCCTGTTTACGCTTATGTAAGTCATGATAATAAGGCTCTGTTTAGCTCATTAATACCAATATATGGATGACATTAACGATGTCTTCGCTATTCACTTTTGCCTTTGATGTGAGTGCAGCTACATTTTGGCCGGGAAAGCTCGTGTTCAAGAAGTAAACCTAACTTGCTTGCATGGATTTTCCTGGGCGTGCGCTTTTGTGGACAGTAGGGACCGTAGTCTTCAAATAAGCACTGCAATGCGCCCCAATAGAAAAAGGCCAGCATGTTTAACCGATGACGACACAATCTTGCGTCTTATTGGAATAGCTGTTACCTTGTAAATGTTCTAACCCCGTGTATGGGTGGGTGAGACAACTTGTTCACTATGGTTATCCGTCTTAAGCCAACTTTGCGCGTCATCCGTTTGGAACTGCTCATTTCTTTGAATGGCCGTTTTTCTATACTAAAGACGCATAATGCGTCGAGACGAATTATGCGTCTCTCGTTTTATTCGTCTAGTATAAAGACGGGACGAATTATAAAAGAGGCATTATCCGTCTGGGACGAACTTGGGCAAACATTTGTTCTGTGTTTGTTAAGTTCGTCTAGTATAAAGACGGGCATAAGGTGCATTGTCAGTCTAGAGGAACTATCTTTCGTTGTGCGTCTTGAACGACGCTCAACGGAATATACTTCGTCGAGACGGATAATGCGTCTTGTGCTCGTCTTTACTAGAGACGCATAACCAGACGAACAACAAATGTTTGTCCAACTTCGTCCAGACGATAATTTGTCTCTAGTATAAAAACGGCCAATGCATTGCAATGTCTGAATTGCCCAACTAATTACGTTGTGTTCATAACTGCGAGTTCAATATATGATTTATTTCATATATCATGCATTTTCATCCGTTAATTACGTTGGTGAAAGTTGTCTTTCGACCGCATGACGGTAATTATCATTTGATTTTTAATTTGCAGAGGATATCTTATAATTATCATTAATTGTTATTGGCCCAGCTTTCGTTGCTTTCACATGATTGTCAGTGAACAGTCTTGACGACGGAATAATTATGTTGTCTACATTGTTTTGCATTAAGGTTTATTACAGCATCATTAAATCACTACTTAAGTTATGCTAATGCAAGTATTCAGTTATCGCCAATGATACGCAACAAACTGGCTGAGTTAAATAGCAAGTTGTAATAACGCATGCGCAGCTTGTAATTCTGCAACGCCTCTTCTTTCTGGTACAGTACAGCTCCTAAGAAAAAGAAGCAGGCTTTGAGCCGCTATCAGTTCCATGGCTCTGTGATTCGCAAACGTAACGGGCGCTGATTGACTCAGCAATGCCTGAGCTGCGGTCATTTCTTCTGCGCTGTAGATTCTGCGATTCTGTTGGCTGGGTGTGTCGTGTGTGATTGGACCGCTTGGAGTGACCAGGACAGCGCCCTTTGCTTTCTTGCCACGCCTCGACATTTCTCCGCCATTTGCAGTGTTTCTTTTTCTTTTCTTTGTCGTCCTCGTGCTATCATGCTCAAATCTTACCAATCGTTTCTGTTTGCATTTTTGCTGTTGATTTCTTAGATTTTCTTCCTTTACCGATCCTGCTGCACTGAGTGCTAGATTTCCTTCCACTGACACCGCTTTCCGTCTTCTCTTTGGTTCAGCTCTTTCCTCAGCCAATGTCTGCAATTTTTGACAGTCTTTCTTGAAGTCGGGATGCCGAAACTTTTGCACCTTGGATAGTCTTTGGTTTAGAACCATTTGAAACCCAACTTTAAGAAGTAAATCGACAAAACTGGCAAAGTTATCAACCTTCAGTTGCATTTTCCACTCCTCTCTTTGCAAAACTTGTCTTTCAAAGAGGAAGGGACTTGTGATTAATACTGTACTTCCTTCGTCGCACCATCTGATACAACGCCAAAAATTTCCGCAGTTAATTGTAGCGGAAAGCGAAGATAAGAAACCATGGGACTGATGCAAGCTCCTATTGTCATCTCGATAGGATGTTTCTTTCTTCGACATAATGTCTCGGTGAATCTGACACCGTTTTCCTTCACCGGGACAAAATTGCGTCTGAATTGCTCAATGAATTCGTAGGCAAAACTGCTTATGGTTACAGTTGCTACAAGCCGGAATCATTGTGATGTAACTGAAGGAGAATGCACGCGCTTCAAAGCGCGAGGAAACCACTTTACAACCAGCCGTCAGAAACATTATAGTCACTATGGATATGGACTCACCAATTCCGAATTAGCGAATTAGTTAGTATGGAATTTTGACAACCTTAGACAATTCACAATCTAGCTACGATGCAATGAAACCTACCCAAACTTGGTTACTTTTAGTACCTTTTTGGTAATCGTTACGGTTTAAATACGATGTAATTTGAACAGTGTGTATTCTAGTGCTCAGTTCTTTTTGAACTGCGTAAGCGAAGTTGCAAGGGAGCTCGAAAACTGGCAGAAGAAAAAATAGAGGCACTCGAGGGAATTAAAAATACGCTTCCTATAAAGCGTGCATGTGCCTACTGCTTAAACATTTCACGGGTAATGTCATCCCAGCAAAGTAATCACGACCATAGAAATTATCACCATGATTAATCGAACATCAAATGGAAGGCTCTTTTTAGAAAAGAACATGTTTTCATGTTGGTACGCAGGTCTAGTGCATGCAGGTAAAGCCAAATGGATGTTCTCTATGGCTGGTTGTGTTCAAGAAAATAGGAAGTAATGCAAAGACAACAGACTGATTTCTAGTGTTTAGAGATCAATGTTTCATTCTTAAGTTCTTAAGAAGAAATGACCCCACTATTTGAGCCTGTGGGATTATCGGAATCGTTGATGAGAAGGTGTTGTAGTTATGCAACGGAACAAAATTTGATGCAACCTTTTTACTTTAGAAAGTTAACTTAACCCTTTAACTCCCAACAGTGACTTTATAGATTTTCCTCGTCACTGAGGCTCTCAGAGACTAAAAGGTTAACATATCTACAACAAATAATTGTTCGTTTGATGGTATAACTAAGGGTGCATTTTTGGGGGACTATTCAGTTCATTCCTATTCCGGTTAAGGATTAACGGAATAACAGGAATGAGGTTTTCCGAAAAAAAAAAAAAAAGACAAAAACCAAAAACCAAAAAGAAAAACGCGTATTCCGAAAACGGAATGATTCTTGCAGAGGTGACCTGAGAAGTAACACTCGGAATAGTCAGGACACGACTAAGAGTGAGCTATCAATCGTGAAGGTTGTTAAGAATATCTGTATTGTCCAGTAAAGCCCGATCTCCTGCGCTCACAAGTCACATGCACCGGTTCACTAACAGTTGCATGGGCTTATGTAAATTATATCCAAGAGTCTTGATCTGACCGTATTCATTTTCATGTTTTAAATTATTTTTGCTCACAAAACAGGTCGAGTCCATAAAGCAAAGGTATCTGCTTAGCTCGTGAATCATCAGAACCAAGAGCCAAATACAAGTCAGTCCGATCGTTAAAAGCGCAAGTTTCAAAAGGCAGTTAATACTAGTTCTATATCGAAAGACGAGTTGTGTTCTCTTATTAAATTCGCTCCGAAGATCGAAGCTATATTCCCAATAAGGGTGTAATTCGTATGCTTTATCACATGGCCCGTACAGCGTCGAACGCGCATTCATTGCAAACTATTGGGAAAATCCCCTTACGAGTGCCGAACGCATTAGCGCAAGTGGAGCCGGAAAAAGCCGTACGGCTCTGTTAGAAACATACACAGCTCCGTGCGATACGATTCATTGTTAGAAGATTTCGCAGAGTCTAACTGAACATCTAAGGTTATTATTAAACAAAAAAGCAAATACAAGCAATTTATTAGATAAATGTCCTGTGAAAATTTTTAGCACTTTTTTTTGTCCTCTGAGTGTTCATGTATAGTAAGCGCCCACATGATAAAATGCTTATATGAGAAAATTCCACCGATTATGCGCATACGACCTCTTAGAATAACGACTAGTTTGCCAATAGTCTGTATACCTATGTTGTATATACTGTATACTTGTTTGTTTATTGCATTTTTTGAGAGCCTATTTGCCGTTGGGAGATTTATTTCAATCCTTGTTTCGGTATTTTTGGTTCCAGATAAAATGCTTTTGGTAAATTTGGTAGGTCGATGTCCTTATTGAAAGCTAATTACGCACTGAATGCAGAAATACGAGCGGTTATCTAACGTTTGATTGGTGTTCCAATGCTATTTTCGAAAACGTTTGTAAAGTTAGGTTTGTTGATAGCTGTGTGGCGTAGTTTTCGTTTGGTTCTGACAGCTCTGTGGCGTAGTTTTTGTTTGGTTCTGAAGTTCGTCCCAATTTCTAGGACTAAGTCCGTTCACTTTTGTGTGTTAAGTAACTGACCGTAAGTTGGACTTTTAAGAAGTAGCTTTACACTTTCACGTGTCATATTTTGTCTTACTGTCAGCACATCTTCACTCTTTTCAGTTTGGATGCTTTATAGCTATATCCTTCATGTTGTACCTTCACCAATTCTCCCTCTCCTTATGGATCGGCACCGGGGTCTTTCGTCTATTCATGAGTTCAGTTTTTCCAACAACTCTGTCAATGGCGGAACACTACACCGATGTCACAGGTACACCTAATTCCAGAAGTACTTTCGCGATGCCCTTGGTCATTTGCATTACTCTTCCTAAGAACGTCGTTTCGACGTTGCGAGACAACTTGCTTGAAATATTGCAAGTGGTAACACCCCATTTAAGAACAAAAGCAGACATTTTAGCGGAACGCAACAGGATTGTTAGATCATGGCCGGAAGAGCAAATATACTCTCTTGTTCATGCTAAGAACAAAAATCCAATAACCATTTACTTAATATCTTTTCTTCTTAGGTTCCATAACAAGTATTCTGATTGTTAGCTCTGCTTCGGGTGAAATGGTCTTCCCTCTTCTTGTTGGAAAGGTAAGGATGAGTTTAGAATTTTGAGACGGATAGTAATCAGGTTTATAAAATACCAGTGACCTTACTGCACCGTTGCACGAACATCTCTCCCAGAAGCGCATTCCAGTTCTTGAAAAATAAAGTAAAAAACATTTGGTTTCTGGGCGCAGATTTTAATTTTAAGACAATCATTTGGGTTCCTAGTCAAACTAGTCAAAAACGAAATGGTTGTCCTCGCAGCGACGTCCAGTCTTTTTGTCTTTGCTTTTAAAGAGTTTCATGATTGTAATCTTTCCATTCCAAGCTTTTACCCGAGAAGGACCCTACTCATTTCTGGTGATTGGATTTCTGATTTGTTCGTTTGCTCGCATTGTATTCTTAAAAAGCCCTGGGAACGAGGTTGTATTCTTGTTCCTGCGCATGGCTGCCAAGGCGCAAATGAATCAATCAGGTAGGTAGAGATAATTCATTGTTATCTGGGAATCACAGAGACAGGTTTGTTACGAAAAATGGCTTTCTGTCAGTCCTGCAGTAAAACTCTTAAAATTAGTTTTTTTGTCCTGTTAGTATTGGGATACCAAATACCCGATGCCTGGAACATCTCATCCACGCTCACCTTTCAACTAGCAGGAAATGGAATTTTTCGGTTTCAAGAAAGGGGCTAAAGACGAATACGTGAGCCAAATTGGGGGATTGGGGGGGGGGTTGGGCATGCTTGAAAATTATTTTTTGTTTTATTTTATAGCAGCACGCAACTAGGCAACTTACAACTAACTAACTACTGAAAATTCGCATTCCTATATACCCAATCTTCTAGCTATGTTTGGGTTTTCGTAGCAGGAGAACTCTAGGACGGCTAGATAAGAGTGAGAATCTAAGAACTCATGCTTAAGCCACTTTCAAGTATTACGACCACACAGGCAACTAACTACTGAAATCCTATAGAAAACTTGGAAATACGAAACCACTGAAAGCCCCATTTAAAACAGGGACTTCAGTGGTGGGCAAAACTAAGGGCATCCAGATTCTAGACACGACCACCGTGAAACTTGTTGATCAAATTAAAACACCAAGCATGAATCAATCTAAACAGAACAACCCAAATTAGAACCCGTGCGGGCTAACTTAACCTTGAACGACCTTGAATGACAAATTCTGCCTCATCAAAAATCAGCGAAAAATGTGATCATAACCCAAAAGTAATAAACAACGCAACTTTAACTGTAACTTTGCAGGACTAGAATTTTTAATAAAGGTCTCATTTCTACTGTTAAGCTTGTCTTCGGCTGTTTGCTCGCTTTCCGCGACAGACACATTTTCATCCGTCCTTTTTCTGGTTGTTATTGAAATTTTAACGATTTATCAATGCTTGTGTTCGAAATTTTCTCTAAGTGCTGTTGTTCAGTAAAGCGCCGGTCAAAAAGACCCAATATTTCACGCAACATAATGCAACATTGTTGCGCGCAACACGTTGCGTCTGTTTGACCACCCTGTCGTGGCCTGCTGTAAAAGTCAAGTCCCGGGAGGGTACTCCTCGGAATTCTTGACAGGGATGTGCTACCCGGTTCCCCAAATCCTGACGCTATCCAGAAGTCGGGTTGCCTGAAGGAAGCTATAACAATCTTGACGGATCACGACTGTCCGATCAGGCCGTGACGACCCGTCAGAACAGTAGTCCATCTGTCTTTTCTAAAAAGTCAGGTCCTTGGTCGTGTGCACAAATCCCATAAATTCCCCTGCCATTGCAAAACGCGCAGATATTTCGATGCTTCGTTCTTAAGGCGAGCGACAATAGCGATACTCACTGTTTACAAACATTTCTTTTGATACCCAGATTCGCCAACGGCTGGAACAAAAGAACGCTCTGTTTCGACGGCCAATCAACCTCTTGTTGGCATATTACTGACAATGGATGACGTAACGATGAATATCGCTATACGCCACACGATTGCCGTACACTTTTAAAAGCCAAAACATATGCATGAACTACGCACACACGGACAAGAAACTGCCCAGATACGTTAACGTTGTACGCTTCGTTCTTGTAAAGCGAGTTTGTACTCTATTACTAAGCGCCGCAATACATTGTATAAGTATGTTGTATGCTTCGTTCTTTAACCGTGTGCGATACTGGAATGACGGGTCGAGAAAAACGCTAATGTATGTGGTGTATGCTTCGTTCTTTCAGCGTGCGCGGACAACTTTGAAAAGCGCTGACATACATTGTATAA
>BLFK01000748.1:617510-620010 GCA_014634185.1 Astreopora myriophthalma
CCCCCCCCCCCCCCTTCAGAGAAGCCCACCATATTTCTATGCGTGGGTAGTTGACTCGGGCTGTGCCCTTGTCAACTATCACGCGATAGAAATCTCGAGCTCATAATCTAATTGTTTAATAGAAACACGATTATTAACCAATCAGCGTGCATATTTTCCTTGAGCTATTTTCTAAACATACTTTATTGCACAGCTCCCCGTTGGGGGCTCTTCCACCATACTCTTCCACCATACATGCACGATATAAAAGAAAATAAACAAGAAAACTGAATACATTGCGGCGATGATAATAAAACATTGATTCTGTAGGCTATTTACATTTCTGAACAAAGATCTGATACTTTCAAGAAGTTTGAAAGAACCTTATCAGACTCATTAATATTTCATGAGCCCGAAACAAAAGAAGTCACTACCGTGAAGGAAGTTTGGATATTTGATCTTAATTAGCATAAAATTTCGGCAAGTATAAACTCAAATTTCTCTTAAAATACTGAGCCTTTGAGAGGCAGTATCAAACACTAAAAAAGAGTGTTTCATCCTCTATCCAAACACCTCGAATTCGGTTAAAAAAACTCGGCCTTCGGCCTTGTTTTTCAACTCGCTTCTCGGTGTTTGGATATCTGATGAAACACTCTTCTTCGTGTTTGATATATTACTTTCAGTAGAAATTCTGTGAAAATGTTTGACTGCCGGACATTCAGGACCTTGCCCGGCTGCGGGCATATAGCCCCAGCGAATAACATAAATTATAAATCAGGGATCAATATAGTGAGTAATAAAGTAAATAAATGAAGAAAATGACCAACCGACTAAACGAATTATTGAATAAAGCTCCAATTTAGTTGTGACTCGTCAACGAATTTTGCAGTAAATTTCGTCTGCACTTCCGGAAACGCTGTTTGCCATCTCGTTCACTCTTGATCGAACCAAACAAAGTAAAGAGAAGCTAACGGCAGCACCCGACGCGGCCATCTGCGATGCGCAGAAGGCGACTCTTTGCGATGGGTAACCACCGAGCCGAGCCAGCGGTGCACCAATACTGACCCGACTACTATACCTCGGACAAAGCGAACTTATTTATTAGCGACGCATGCATCCTCTGCTCGCTTGTGGGAGGGCTTTAAACTATGAAAGAACAAAGAGGAAGAATCAGAAGTTTTAAACAGGCGCTAAATATGACGGGAACACACGAAGAAAACCTTACTAATCAGGGCGAGTTTTTTCTTCTGCCGGGCTGTAGGTTTTTAAAAATAATATTTCTGTTGTTGACCAGAAGCGCATGCGCAGTAAGGCTAAGAAATATTTCTCACGTATATGATAGACTAACAGGAGACTTCAGTGTGAAAATAGTTTATTATGGGTACATCAGCCAGTCTGCGGAACAAAATGACCCAACCAAATTACCTCCGTTTATCTGAATCAGCCGTTACAAAGTGGACGTCAGATAACACCGTGAAAATATTGCATTACTGTGGGCAATAAACTAAGCAATCGTGCCGCGCCAGATACAAAAAACCGCTAAAAACCACCCTTTAAAAGTGGCCAAGAAAATGTGGAAACGTATTCCTCGTCTTATGCAACGGCACCAGACCCCGAGGAAAGGGCACTCTTCTATACACAACGAAAAAAATGAGCCGACAGCGGAGTTCTTAAAAGTTAAGCATAAAGTTTTAACATCAGCGACTGACAAACGTAGAATGACGACAATCTCCCGCCAAACTCGTAAATAGTCCTAAGCTATCCCATAGCCGCCTACGGCCCTCTAGATCGTGCCGTCAGAATACTTCTGACTAACTCGTTCCGATGTCACTCGACCGTCAGAAATTACACGTTTTGTCTTGTGAAACTTTGCATGATCACGTAATAACAAATTCTCTAGTGTCCTACAATATTTGGCTGCCTGGTTAGCACAAAGGGATAAGGCCCCAGTCTGCTGAGGTGAAGGTCGTAGGTTCAGATCCCGGCCGGACCAACAATTATTGTCTTAAAATAACTGAGGAAAAGGTACTGCCTTTGTAATGACATCTGCAAATGGTTAGACTTTCTATTCTTCTCGGATAAGGAGGATAAACCGTAGTTCCCGTTTCACAACACTTGCGTGGGACGTTAAAGAACCCACACACTGTTCGAGAAGAGTAGGAGACGTAGTGCCCGGTGTGATGGCCTATCACTCATTCTGTTCTGGGGGTACCTCTGAATTCTACTGGTTATTTGGATTTAAAATTGTGGACTGCGCCATAAAGCAGTCTGGCAAAGTCCCCCACAAAGTGTTGTAAAGTGCATTTGAATATATTCATAGAAAATCCGCTATATAAATGCTATATCATTATCAACAGGAACTGAGATCTAAAATGAAATTTTAGATAGGACCAGTCCGAAATACTCCCGCAGAGGAGGTACGTACTCTTTAGCTGGGTGCATCGAGAATAACTTTCCAGGGATGGGGGTGGGGTGGGTGGAAAGGACATTCTTTTATTTATGGTTTTGATTACTATTTCTA
>BLFK01000748.1:625010-627510 GCA_014634185.1 Astreopora myriophthalma
GAAAATTGAAGTTTCACAGCAAGGATTAGGCCGTCCCAGGAGGCTGAACCTAGAAGCAAGTTCGTATTACGACCTTGACGCAACGCTAACCGTCCCTCAAAAAATAAATAATCGAGAACGAAGTCCCAAAACTTAAGAACCAACAAAGGCCAGAAAGGCGTGGACGGCCAGTAAGCTACCACTAATGTCCCCCTGACATTGCAACGAAACATGAAAATATGGACTTTTGACAAGAGTACGCGACCAGTGGCACAACTAAGCAATTTTCGTGTTGCCAGTCTTGGAAAAAAGCGTGAACTCCGACTGTCCCAGGATTCCAGAATCTAGAAAAATATTCTGCAACCTTCTTGTTGTAATGGGTGGCAAAGCAATCAACCGTACAAGGCCCCCAAAGCTCGTCCAGTTGCCGAAAGAACCCGGGGGGCGAGCTCCCAATCGTCATAATCCACAATCTTGCTCGGAGGAAATCAGCGTTTTCGTTAAGAGTTCGTGGGACCCACTCAATGTCTAAATAACAACCAACAAAACGAAAAAATATCGGAAGCTAACTTGTGCAGATTGAAATTCATGCTGCCAACTTGCACAATCCTAGCCGCCCCTTGGCTGTCGGTAAACCACTTAACCCTTGAGTTAGGAAGGAACGAACTGAACGAACTAAGAACAAACTCAACAGCTAACAGCTCGCGGTAAGTAGAGCTCTCCTGGCGTTCTGCTTCTGTAAACATCCTTTGAGCGTGCACATCTTTCCCAGCAATATGGCCTGCGCATACTACATTACTCGCATCCGAGTAAATGGATATGAAAGGGAATGCCAAATCTGATACATTTTTGGAGTTAACAGAGCGGAGATTATCCTTCCAAAACTGAAGCTCTACCATGCAATATCTATGAAGAGCAAACACACTGTCCCAGTCTTGGGCAGCCGCTACGGACATCTGGCAATGTTTGGTCATAGTCCGGCTGAGATTCCTTAGAACAGGACTCATAGAGATAATCTTACTGACAATGGAAGCCAGGCCTCTAGCAGAAAGTCTAGGATCTTGAAGGGTGTTGTCAATGTGAAGCAAACCTTTATCTATTCTGGGTTTGGTAATGCTAATTTTACCTTGAAGCCCGTCCCAAAAGATACCAAGCCAAGTGATTAAATGCACAGGATCCCAAACTGACTTATCTTCGTTAGCAGTAGGAAACCCGCCAAAGCCAGATCCGATCTAATGATGCTAGAGTAAACCTCACTTGACAACTTGCTAGATTCGACATCGAAACGTCATCAAGGTAAACAACAGTGTGTATACCCTGAGATCGCCAGTGTTTAACTAAGGGTCTGAGTAGCTTTGAAGATGTAAGGCGCCGAAGATAAACCGAACGGTAAAATCGTAAAGATGAAGAAACTAGGTTTTCCATCAGACATGACCCAGCTAAACCCAACGATGGTCGGGAAAAATATCTAAATGGTGATATCCACTTTTAAGGTCAAACTTAGTGAAGTGACTACCTTTCTCAAAATAATTTAGCCCAATTCTCCAATCTTCAAACTTGACCTTCTGCTTAAAGATATGCTGATTCACATGTCTCAAGTCTAAAATTAAGCGTTTTTTCCCGCAACTCTGGCCGGAAACCGAAAGGGGATTAATAACCCTGAGGTAACACTTGGACACTCTACGAACTCTCCCTGAGGTAAACAACTCTAGAATCGCCGATTGCACAAAGTCGGAGTGTTTCAAAGCAGACGAATTGTTCTTGAACTCTGCCGTTGGTGGAGTAAGGTAGAAGGGTATCTTGTAGCCCTCTCGAATACATTCCGTGATGAAAGAGGGAGCGTTTATTCTTTCCCAATAAAGGAGCTAAAACAGGTTCCGATGTCAGGCCGACTATAATTCATAAGTTGGAGAAAAGGTATCGTCTACCTTAATGATGTCCTCAAAAACTCCAGCCTTGTCATCACTCGACTGGTTTACGGGATTGCTCCCCGAATGATGTGTTAACTGCTCCTTTGAACCGTTGGCTTGCGGGTCCGAATCCGTCGTGAAGTCTCCCGGAAGCAGCACTCCAGTGGCCTCTTTTTCCACATCTGAAGCAGATGTCTGTCGCAGAAGGCATTCGACGGCCTGAAAAGGAAAAACAAGTAACGCAGAAGCAGAGCGGCCACCAAAAAGTTCATGAAATGAACTAGCCAATAAAATAAAATAACGAAAATGAGAACTAAAGCACCGCCGAGTAGTGTCACACTTGATGAATATATCAAGCAATACACTCCTTAATATACTCAACCGGAGTCTCAGGAGACTCCGCGTGCTAACACAAAATGAGTTAGCATGAAGGCATGCATGCTCTCGCTAACTTCCGAAGGAAAATACATTTAAATGTACAGTACTGTAACAAACAGAGTACGCTGTCTGAACAAGTATTGAAGGCAGAAGGAACCGAAGAAAATCATGCCACCAAGAAACAGAATCTTACTTGAACAGCGACAAAGAATTATGCAAGCCTTCGAAGATGT
>BLFK01000748.1:630010-631795 GCA_014634185.1 Astreopora myriophthalma
AGAATCAAGAAAGGGAGTGATGAATAATCTTCAATCTTAATTATACTGTAGCCAACCGAGGCGAGTTGCCACATAGGCATGAGAAAAAGTCACTACTTTTTGGTTTTTCAAGCAAGAAATCCACGTAGCGATGGAAAAAATGGGCGGGGTATTCAGCAGTTGAGCTAAAAAGTGAGCAGTACAGAACTAAAAGCTTAATTTTGAGGTGATACATTATTCACGATTAGCAAGCAATTAATCGTCACGTTATAATTACTTACTCGTTGTCCCCATTGTTTCAGCAATTTCTCTCTGTGCTTTATCTCTTTTGTCTCTGTTTCTGTACTCCTTCGATTTGGTGTTGAAGAGGAATGGAAACCTCTCATAACACTCAATCAACTGACATACGGTCACGCAATTCCATTCATTCACGATCACACACATCACTTGTGGCTGTTCTTGCGGCTAAATACAGGAATCGATCCGAGGTTTCATTGGACGAAAGAACAATATGTAGGTCTTGTTTGCGGGCTCGCGGTATCAACCGTGTCACGGATAATGTGACGACTGCCATTTGCGGTGCTTTCGTTGTGCGTTGTTGTTCTTATTTTTTGGTGAAAAGCAAGTTATGGAAGTGATAATTTTCTCTTCTAATACAAGTAAAGTCTATCCAAGGTCGAAAAAGGTGTGGAGGAAGAAATGAAGGTCAGATGGAGTGATTCCTGTAATTAGTCATGTTTCGATTCCATGTTGTCTCTTTTGGCTCATCACGCAATCTTTCCTCCCCAACGTTGGGGAGGAAAGATTGCGTGACGAGCCAAAAGAGCGTCTGCGAACGAGACTAGATTCAATGCTAAATGCAGGAATCGATCCATAGGGGACATCAGGATCGATTCTATACCTGCCAACTCTCACGCTTTAGGCATGAGTCTCACGCCTGCGGGTTGAAAACTTCGATCTCACGCCGGCTCACGCTTGGGGGCCAATTTCTCATGCCTGATTGAAAAATGTGAGTTGTTGCCGTCTTGCTTGACAGAATTTCCAAAAATAAGTTAACTCAGACCCATGTAAGGAACGAAAACCATATGTAAAATGAATAAATGACAATACCTTCCTCGCGATCTCTGATTTTTGAAGTGAAAAGCACTGGGAGCGCGCGAGCTCGCGTTTATACGCGTCCTAAGACTGGGACTGGGAAATGCGAGGGCTGTTTCCGCTTTCGTCACAGTATGCAAATTTGCATAAAACTAAGCGTTTTCTCGATAACTTCGCCTTCGGCAGACTTCGGACTTCTTCAGGAATCTTCGGAAATGATCGTGTCGTCTTCGAAAATCCCAGCACTCCCAGGATAAAAATCTCACACCTAAATCTCAGAAAAAGTTGGCCGGTATAGGATTCCTTTTTTTAGCTCAGAGTGTGCTACTTGACTCTATACAGGAATCGATCCGAACGCTGAACACCTTAGCGTTAAGCATATTTATTGTTTTCTTACATTTACCTTCAGTTCGAGCATTCTAATGTGTAGTTGTATAATAATAAACTTACTACCGGTAAATTAAATACACTATTAAATCAGTATATATTAAGTCTTGAACAGACTAAACACTTGGTGCCTCACTTTTGGAACAATGGACTAGTAAACCAATCCATTTGACACAACATGCAGACTTTTTAAAATCAATGATCAATGCTTGTACAAGTTATTGATATTCATTACTGTTCATTATTGTACTTTGTTGTTTAAATTTATGATACTATGCGCCTATCAATGTAAATCCCGCGGGAGGGGGGGGGGGGGGGGGGGAG
>BLFK01000748.1:643274-658274 GCA_014634185.1 Astreopora myriophthalma
CTTGCAAAGATCTGTAAGGATCTTGCAAAGATCTGTAAGGATCTTGCAAAGATCTGTGAGGATCTTGTCAAAGATCTGTAAGGATCTTCAAGGATCTTGCCAAGATCTTTAAGGATTTTACAAGATTCCTGCAAAGATCTTCAAGATACATGCAAAGACCTTCAAGGATCCTCAAGGATCTGGGCGAGGTCCTTGAGGATCTTGGCAAGAATTTCGAAGATCCTTGAAGATCTTTGAGGATTTTTCATAAAGATCTTCAAAGATCTGCACTAGGATCTTCGTGCAGATCTTCAAGGATCTTCAAAGATCCTACAAAGATTTTCACCAGGGGAGGAGGAAGGGGAGGACGGAAGTTTTCATGGTTGACTGCATCTAAAAGAAATTCTTGGTTCTAATGTGATGAAATAAAAACCTAATATTGAAAAGTAAACATGAAAAAAATGAAGCAGTTTGAATTTCAGATGTTTTACAGTGCATGACATAAGATGGCTGCTGAGAAAAGTGTCATGGAAACAGCAATTTTGGTCGTGCTTTTGATGTCTGAACGCCCAAAACGACGAGAAGTGTGCATGAGAATGTTTGCCAGCTCAACAAAGGAAAGAAAGTGTTTGAGATAGCCAAAGCAAATTACAGATGTTTTCACTCATTTCTGCCTACCAATGTTGGTGTACTTCAATGGGTCCATACCAAACCCTGTAATTTTGAGTGGTACATTTTGCCAATAACTTACTTTGTTTACTTATAACTCTTCCACAACATCTCTTTGTTACTTGCATGACATACTTACCAACAATATGAGGGACACTTGAACAAACTGACAGGGTGACAAAGAAAGACCAAAAAGTTCCCTTCAACTGGGGACATTGTGTCCAAAACTTGACTTCAGTTCAGGCCAAAAATATAATTATTCCTTCATAAATATCTTCTTTTTTCTCTTCTTTCTTTATTTTTTTTTTGGTGTCTCAACCAGACATCCCATTGTCTAAAGTTCATTACCATAATCAGGAACAATGGAATATACAAATAAAATTTAGTAATAGCCACAAATTACATTGTGGTTTAAATTTTTTCTGTTGATTTCAAATAGGAAAGTTTATGTTTTTGTTTAAGAGAGGCCCCCTTCCTTATGCATTTAAAAAAATGTTTTTCCATACTAGCCGTTTACATCATTACTATATCAGAAATTGCAGTGCCTTTTACATCTTTCCTTGTTGAACTATTATTTGACAATTTGCCATGTTTATTTTTTTTAGTACACAGATTTGAAATGCTGACAATGTTTCTCGGTTCAAAGCCAAATTGAGAACATCCCTCCTAAATTGACCGCTCCTATTTTCAACGAACTTCTTTATGTCGCAATAGTCTAGTTTCAAATTCACTATAACTGCTGGATAATATTACAAAAGACACATCTGTACAGGGTTAACCTCAATCTGAAGTATATGGGTGAGAATTCTCACACTTCTGAGTGCAGTTTTCTTTTATGATTTAACACTATCTCGCTGTTATTTGTGAATATTTTCTTCAGGTTGAGGGTAACCCAGTACAAAGGCTCCTTTGACTGTTTTTGCTCAGCAGTCTAGATAAATTTGAATCTGGACTATTGTTTGTTGATCTGCTTGTTGTTTTGTTTTGTCCTCAGTTTTGGCTTTTAATTTGAGTGTACCTATAAGTTGATAATTAGAAGTCATGCATAGCATTTACTGTTAGTTTAGAGCATTATCTTTGAGGAGTCGGTAGCTCAAATACTGTGGTTTCTGTGTGGGCCTCCTCACCATTTGCATGTTTCTGTTATGTTGTTGATGTTCATGTAGTGTTGAAAAATGGCAAAAAAAAAAAACAAACAAATATATATATATCAAACTGAAACTGAATTATCCAAGCCCAACAACCTATGAATAGCTTCCCTATTGTTCCCCCTATTTTGAATACCTTCTCTAATGTCATAAATGTACTGTGTTATTTTATAATGTGAACCCAGTCATCTGTCTTAGACTGAATTATTTCTTTTGTAGGATGATCTTGATTTGCCTGTTAAGGTGCTTCGTGGACACTTGGGTAGGTTACGGAATTTATAAACTGTTTGCCTGTCTGGTACTTCATGGTACCAATTGTTTCAGTAGTGAGAGTGTTGTTGGTTAGTTACATGCGCAAGAGTTGTTGGGTAATAGCTTCATGTTTTGAGAGCTCTGATTTTTTGTCATTGCAAGACAAGAAATGCCTTGTGATTCCTTGATGGGTTGGACCTGTTTTGACTATCCAGGGTTTCACACTTTGTTCTTGCAACAAAAATACTGGTGTATATGGTACCTTTGTTCTCTATTTGTTGACACAATTGGATACGTAAGTCCTTTTTTGACCCGGCTTGATTTGTCAGTTAAGGATGGCTGAAATTTGGACTTCTTGTTTTCTGTGATAACTGTTTAACCTTTGTCTTGGTCTATAAAAATCTTATGGAACACAAATACAGGCTGTATGGGCAAGCTTAGCCATCTTTACGATTGAAGCTTAATTGGTTTGTGTAGAATTTCATAATAATTCTAATTGTAGGGAAGTTGGTGTTAAAGATTCCCTGGAAAAACCTGTACTCAGAGCCAGTTGTAGCTGAGATTGATGGCCTTTATTTACTTGTCAGACCAAACACTGGTAGGTGTACATTATGGCTACATGGAGGTTATTTCTCTTCTTCTAACTAGAGGTACTTGTACATGGTATGCATAGTATGTAAGGTCTGCATTTAAAGTATTGGTTCCAGTGAGCCTTGTTTGATTGGGCTGAAATGATTTAATTGAGTGTGATCTTGAACTGTGTAAACTACTTGTGAGGTTGTGGAAAACACCATCAAGTTGCTGGGTACCTCTTGGGGGAATCACAAAAGCCAAGCTCAAGGTTCTCACCTGTACAGGGTATTTCGAAAGTCTGTGCCCTTTTTCACTTATTTTCGCATTTTGGAAGCCAGAAATTATTCTTAGAGCAATATTCCTTGATTTTAAAAGAGCAATATTCCTTGATTTTAAGAGGACTTTCAGGCAACTGTGCTGAAAGTGCAAACATTGATTATTAACTTGCAAGGCTTCACACACTGCCAGTTTGAAGAGCAATATTTTTTCTCTGTTTAAAAAGGGGCATGAACTTTTGAAACACCATCTACATTAAATCTTTGTAGCAGTTTTAACCCCTCCACACCCCAACTGTAAGAGGTTAATGTATGTTGCAGGAGCTTCTCACTGATCTCTCTTCGTTAGAGGCAGTTTTTGGATTATTACATGCACCATTTTGTATCAGAATCATTGAAGTGTTGTAGATCATAGGCATAGGCTTAATTGTATAATACAAGGAGATCTTGAAAAGATATTTATAAATGAAATATATCTATAATAGGTATATTAAAATTATCACATAAATACATTCTTAAATAACCCAAAATGTTTAATTGCTATCAAAATGCTAAAATGTGGATCAAGGATCACACCAAATGAGAACACAAATGCCATGGCCAATCATGCAGTGATGGAAGTAATCAATGTACTCAGAGGCACACAAACAGGATCAGTGAATTCCTTGCCCAATTTCAAAGAAAGGATTTCTGTTTAGCACCTCGATGTAGAGTCTATCTAGAACAACCTGATTGTGTCTTCAATGCACTGCGTGTCCAGGAAGGGGAAAACTAACCTTCACAAGGAAACACTGAAGCTTTCTAGATTACGGTGCAAAACTGACTTAATGAACTCACCTTTTAGTTGTGACATACAATGAAGAAAAAGAAGAGAAAGCCAAACAGGAAAAAAAGCAAAGGCAGCTGGAGGCAGTTGAACTGGCAAGGAAACTAGAGGAGGAGAAGAAGAAAAATGGTACATACTCATTGGATAACCTTTCAACCTACATGTACTGTAAATTATGGTAGTTTTTAATTGTTTTAGAGCACACTGGTGAGGGTGCTTGTCTACCACCAATGTGCCCCAAGTTTGTTCCTCACCCGCATCATCATAATTACATGTGCATGTGGGTTGAGTTTGTCGGTTATCTGTTCTTAGCACCCTTACTGGTTTTCCCCTCTGTCATAAAAACCAACATTCGATTTGATAAATAGTGAGTTGAGCTGGTTATTTTCTGGTGTCTTCAATATTACTGTGCACTTCAGCGGTAAATCAGTTGATACTTATTGGTGGTTGTTGTTATTGTAAGTTATTGTTATAGTTGTCATCTGCACATTACAGTTTGTGTAGTCAATACATGTAATCGCTGATTATAAAATAGCCAGGAAATTTTTGTTCAGGCTTAAAACACAGGAAGAAGACTCTTTTTCACTTTCATCAATGATGATGGAATCTAAAGCATGTACATTGTGTACAGGCTATTAAAAAACTTAATGCACAGGAAGCGAATTAAGTTGCTTTTATCAAGTTGTGTGGATTAATCAATTGCAAGTCCTTTAAGAAATGGGATTTGCCGTTTAAAAAATCCTAACCAAAAACATCTCCAGTCTGTTTGCATCATGGAATGGTAAATTATGTACAAGTTACCTTATCCAGGTTGGTTATGTGAGACAAACCATCATTGGTTTGGCAATCACCCCATATCCCAAGATTCTTTGGCTATGGGTTTAGATGAGCATTGCTGGAGGGGGTAAATTTAGACCCCCTATGCACTGATGTCTTGTAAGTGACCATCTCCCATACACTGTAAGTGACCATCCAGACTGGACCTTTTGTGTGGGACTCACATATCGGAGACTTGACTGTAATAATTATCTAGGTCTGAGTTTGAGCAAGCTGCACACTGTAATCTCTTCTTCACAGATCTGCACAGATCTTCCTGTCTCTCACTTAAGTAGACTTTGGCATTCATGTGGAGGGTTTTTTAATTGAGTGTTGTAAAAACAAAGCCATGTTCTGAAGGTCAACCACAAATCAAAGTAATTCACTGGTAGGTTTTACCAGACAATCAGAATGCAATCAGAGCATTAAAACACAGCTGGTGCCAAGCATGAGAAAGCAAGAGTAACTTGGTCATAATTGGTTTTTGTTTTGCATCTGATTAGTCAAAGCTTTGATGCCAGTTTTTTGATCTCATCATATTAGCAAATCAAAACCAAAGCAATCTTGTAATTACTTTCAACACTCAATTGAAAACTGCTGTAATCATGGCAAATCCAGTAAACTACTGTGTTTTCCTTCGTATCATTCCCCGTGTATTTGATGAGGAACATTGAGGCCTGTTTGGTGCCATTTTTGATTAACATTGTTTGCAAGAGACTGTATTTAGTTTGAAAGTTTGCAATGTATAATGTAAACATCCATGCCAATTTCAATTTCCATGTAGCCTCCCAGGAAGATGAGAAAGCTGATAGCTTCATGGAGAAGTTAGCCATGCAGATTGTGAAGAATCTTCAGGTACTGTATGTTGCATTACTGAGAGTAAGGTGGTACCTGTTTTGAACTGCTGTGCACTTATCGTAAAGAGCCTTCTAGAACCAGATCTCATCATTCATTGATGCAAAAGTGACCTGTTCATAGCAGTAAGCCATTTATTATAATAATATATTTTTTTTCCAGATCTCCATACGTAATATACATGTTCGTTATGAAGACTCGGTGAGTATAGCTCCATTTTAGCTATGATTATGTTACTTTTAACGTTGTGTAGAGCATTCATCTTGCATCTCCAAATTACATCATTCCCAGCTTCACGTTTTCATTCTAGAGCTTCAACATTGATTTTTTGACCCCCCTCCTTGAGGATTTCCAGTGAACTTGGGTTTGTGGATGATATTCTTGATTGGAACTTCACAATCTGCTCAGATATCACATGCATGTTCATTAGTGACTCACTTGGCTGTTGGTTGTTGTATCCATATTCTGTTCTTACCTTTGTATCTCAATGTCATCTGTGATCAGGTGCTGTACAGATGTGCAGCAAAATAGATTCTACCAGAAATGATGAATTTAGCTGTCAATGATTTTGGTATACCAAGTCTTATGACCTTCTGATCACTAGTTCAGATGCTCTATCACTGAGCTACAGGAGACTTGTGGGAGTTTGTTAAACTAGGGGCACTTTCCTTTTGTCAGAACTGGTCAGTTTGCACCAAAATGCAACAATTTGAACAAACGAGTGCATGATATCCTTCACATTCTTTTAGAGGAGTATATGTCATGCTCAAGAAGTGTTTTATTTTGAAGGCATTGTAGGGTTAGCCCACCCAAATTCCCAGTTTGGCTGGTCATTTCTGTCAAATGGAAAGCACCCTAGGTTCAGGTGACAACCATCCAGAATATTGCTAGAACTGAGCTCAGTCTATCTCAAATGCTGGCATATTAATATTTTGCAGGGATAGGGTATGATTCTTCATTCAGTTGAGCTATTGTGCTGTGGTACATGTGGTAATCAGAATGGCTTCAGGGTAACAATAAGGGCTTCTTGCAAGTGACCTAATGAGTGCTGTTAGATTTGCAGATCTTTTTCCTCCACCTCTTTGTGGACTTGTGGTCCAGAGTATTAAAAGAGAGAAGGGCCAAAATGAGAGGTGATGTTACCAGACTTTTTAACCAACAGAATGCATCCTTATCCTGTCAGTTTTTTTTCCAGAATTTATCTCTCTTTTTTGAATGAGGGGCCTGGAGCATGTGCACACACCCAGAAAACTTAAGGTCCTTTCATTTCTACTTGCTAGAAGGATCAGTTGTACACAGAATCAGCCTTTGGTTGCTGACCACTTGGGCTAGGAATCAGACAGATCTTTACATCAACTTGAAGATGGACTTCTTGGGACTATAGTCATGTCCACCTGCCATTTCTCCCTAGCACAAACAAATCTACATTTGGAAGCAACTGACAACCAACTGAACTGTGGCAGTCATTAAGTCTCAGGAAGAGATAGCTGTCTTTCCTAGTCACCATGTTAAGCTTCCTGTAATCTACACAGAAATATATGAGGCCATCCTTTTCCCTGTGGACAGTAGAAGACACCATTGGACTTTAAGCATTGATTACTCCCATCTGAAGCATATGAAGAGGAAGGTGTCTTACTGGTTAATGGAAGGTTTGTGAAAACCCCTTGTCGACCCTGTGGTGAAAGTTATCTGGGGGATACTGCCAATGCACCATTCACCAAATTGTGGGTATTTGGAGCTTTCTGGACAGTCCGGAAGGACAACCACTAATAGAATCCATTCCAGTGGTCTCCCCATCTCTCTCTCTCTCTCTCTCTCTCTCTCTCTCTCTCTCTCTCTCTCTCTCTCTCACATTTGGCAGCAAGCAACAAAGAATGGATTGTACATAGTTGAAACAACAGTGCAAACAGATACAATATTGTGTGGTATTGGATTCCATCCATTGTCAGTATAATACATGGGAGGCATTTGCTAATCATTGTCTGAGCTGCAAACATGCACTACTTGCTTATCTCTCAATATCAGTTTTAGTTCACCTGTGACTTCTGTACACACCTTTGTCTTCTTGGTTCCAAAAGCTGCCAATGACTATGACCCTTCAAAAACCACATCGGGGCATTTGTGTTTGTTGCTCCTATTCAGGCAGCGCAAATACTCATACCTCTCGTTTGTAACCTTCTACTGCATTGTCCTTTGTGTCCAGTTCAAACCTATGTGTGCCATGTTTGTCTCCTCTCCGCACCTCCTTTGCCAGCAATTCTACATTCTAGAGCTAGACGACCTCACATCACTCTGATAACGTGGCTTTCTCTAAATGCAGAAAGTAGTCTGCCCACGGTTTTTGATAAACCTATGTGTAAGCCATTTGTTGTGGCACGCCTGTTGAAGTCATACTGTAAGTCTCCAAGGTGACTGATGTTGTCATTCTTTCCTCCATTACACTGTGCTGCCTTTAGAACAGCACATTGCACTTTAAATCTCCTTAAGTTTCACTTCCTGTACTTCTAGTTTTTTTTTACCTTTTTTCCCTTCCCTCTGTAATTATTCTGTCCATGTCAGAGGGTGAAGGCTTCAGTCTTGCATTCCCCCTCCCTTGATCACACTTTGCTTGTTCTGGCAAACAATCAAGATTTAGTTAATTTATAACACTCTTTGTTGTCTTTCACTAGTCTTAGGATTATTTTATCATTGTCATGAATTCCTACCAAGGAAAGACAAGTGTCTTGTTCATTTGGACAGGTGTATGAAATGTTTCGTGCATACATGTGTGTGCTTGCAAGTAGTCCACTATGTCTGGAATGGCTTATTATGCTATTTGGCCTCTTGATCTAACTTTAAGATGTTAGGTCAACATAGTTATTGATATCTTTATGGCTTATGATTTCCACAATTGGCAAGCCTCATAGTAGACTACCCTTCATATTGCACTGGGTTCATCTGTGCAAACACTCTGTTGTGAATTGATTATGAATGTTTGTACTTCTGTCTTGTTTGGTGATGAAGAGAGAGAAAATTGGTCATTTTTAAAACTGGATTTCACCAAGTTTCTTCTTTCACTTGATTTCTCCACGTTAGGTCACCAACCCATCTTCTCCCTTCTCCATTGGTATTACCCTGGAGAATTTGTCTGCAGAGGTAAGTGCATCTCAATGTTATTCCCTTTCCAGACTCGTTGTTGTTATGGGAATTGGTCTGTGGTCTGACCAAGTACATGTTAATCTACCCATTCATAACAAAAATTGTACTTACGTCCAGTCCACAGATGAAAATTGGATTCCTGCTATTGTTGGTTCAAGTGTGCAACTTGTGCATAAGGTGAGTCACTTTTGCAAAAATGAGAGTGTGGCTCATTGTATTTGTATAAGGTCTTCGTTCTCTAACTGGATTTATTGAATGGCGCACAAACTGAAGCAACTATGTACATTGTTTGCTGGCCTACTAGTCTTTTCATTACCCCCCCCCCCCAAATTTATCTTTCCTAAGGAAGTTATATTGAAAAGAATATGAGGGGGTGGGAGTTGTTTTGTTCAGGTTTTCTATCACAGGAACAAATTAAGAATGGAATACTGACAGGTGGCAGTCTAAACCAGAAAAAGCTTCCCTTAGAGAGTAACATAATATGGAGTCCCCTTATTTGAATAATTAACAAGTTATTTTCTTCTTTTTTGTCAGCTTACAAAACTTGACAGCCTTGCCCTCTACTGGAACACAAATGACAGTATTGGGAAACTACCATCACAAGAGGAGTGGGTGGTAACTATTAGTTAATTTGTGCCGTCTTATTTGTTGTCACCAAATTTGGCAAATATTTGTAGGGCTTCCTGAACATAAATTTTTTTCTGACCAATTTCCTTGTAGTCACTAATAGATAAGTACACAATCCAACACTTTTCAGTAATAATAAATAATAAATGTAATAATTGCAAACAAAAGGTCATCATACTGTTCAACTCTGGGTGGGAGCACTCAGACTTTTTTCCAAGTAGGCTCATGTCATTACTGGTAATTTCATCATTTCATTCAATCACCCAGCTTAAAGTGCTACTATGAGAAAACAAAATCAAATATCTTTTTTCTTCGGATTTCAAAACTGTCTTGTTCCTATTTTGTTCCAATGTAAAAATTAGAAAAAAAAATCTGCAAAGTATAAATGGAGATAAAAAATAAATGGAGAAAAAAAAGGCCTTTTATGAATTAAAAAAGATTCCAAAGTACAGTTTTTTCCCTAAAATTTGCTGACTGTTAGTTAGAGGTGAGTGGTAATTGCATGAAAAAACAAAACAAAAGAAAATAAAACAAACCAAAAAAAAAATCAGCATAGGTCACTCAGCTTTTTTGTGGGATAAACTGATGAACAACTGATGATAAACTGATTTCCTGTCCTGAATTATTATTCTACTTTTGATTCATCTGGTGCAAGCGTCATGTGAGCGTGTCATGTGTGGCTGGTGCACGCTCAGCTATAAACCCTTTCGGGGGTACTGAAAAGTTTCATGATGACTTAAATCATCACTCACAACCAGTTAACCAGTTGTTGTGATATTAGCTATTTGTAATTTGTATATGCAGAACCAAGCAAAGGGAGGAATAGCCACCAGGACATCAAAATATTACTCTCCACCTACCTTCAAATATGGTGAGTTATTCTGCTTTTTCATGGACAGGTCTCGAAGTGAATAATGTCACTATACATGCTTACTACTCACGGAATTTTTTGATGGTGAGGACTTCATACAGATACAAATGACCTGTGTATAAGGCTCTCAACTAGAGACTACTTTGTGACAACTTAAACTGTGTGCATATCTTTACCTTACCTTGTGAGCAGAGGTCCTTCAATCTTCCTAAATAAGTTTGGAAGAGGAGGGGACCTCTGCCAGGAGCCTCTACTTTCTTTGATTTGCCACTCATCCAACTATCCGGATAAGTCAGACCAGTTCTGAGTAGTGAAACCAGGTTTTCACTGTTTGTGCATGATCACTCATAATTGATCAGTATTCACTTCACATTTTCTGGGCCCTGGGGAGGGGGGTTGGGGGTGGGTGGAGGCACAAGAGCAAGAAAATGTGAAAACACAGGTAAATAATTTTCTTGCTTCTTTTCATTGGATTGCCCACATAGCATTGGGATGTTCACCCCATAATTTTAGTGCAGTTCATTCAGTGGAAATTGACTTTGATTTTAAGAAATAACCTAAAAATCACACAAAAGTCAGTTAGGACATTTTTGCCCGGAGCCCTTCAATTACTGTCAGTAATACTTCGTGTCTAATACACATGTATTAAGTTTGCATCAGTTAATTTTCCAATGCATATTGATACTGAAAGTTCACGAATAAATCGATCCAGTGTTCATTCTTGTCATTTTGGGAAAAGCACCAAAATATAAACACCCTGTGTTTGTTTAATTTAGTTTTGCAGCCAATATCAGCTACCACAAAAATAAAGATGAATGTCAAACCAGGCTCAGATTTGAGTATTCCTAAGGTATGCTCATCTTCAGCATCTGCATGTTGCACGGCATGATCTTCCTTTTCTTTGCAAGTACATTGTGTGGCCTTTGGATACCCACTGATTCCTCAATATGCACGATGGTCATAGTCTGAGTTACAATACTATTGTAATTGTTCATCAAACGATATTGGGCAGATAGTACTTAATCCTCTCCAACAAAGTTCTACAGGATGTGGAAAACACCCAAGACAGATTTAGTATTTACGTGTACATGTTAATGTCATAAGTGAAGTACCAAGAATCTGAGGCCTAAGTCAGAGTTAAGTGTAATAGTGCCCAGTGTTTGGTGTACAGACACTATCAATGAAGTACTTGCTTGATGTCTATACTGTATCCCCATCTACCTTAAATCAACATTTAATGGGATTTACAATACAATAGTTGTTTGTAGGATGTCGGTTTTGCCTGTGACAATTTAAAATCTAAGATGGGTTCAGATGTTCTCAATCTTCTAAGCCAATATTTTAATGAGGTTAAATATATTTCTTTAACTTAGTTAACAATGAGGAGCATTGCTCATTTATTGGCGTGGTGTTTGGCGTGGTGTTTAGCGTGGCGTTTGGCGTTTATTAGCGTTTTTGGTGCATGCTGTGGTGTTTGTTTTGTGTTGCTAGGGTTTGCATTACTGTAATAGGCCTGGGGCAGAACAGTTTCCTGTCCCCTCAGGTCAGCGATTTATTATTGCACTTGATGCGTGCGCCTTTACACGTGGTCGTAGTTTTACTGTGTGTAGTGGGCGTCTTCAGTTTTTGGAGTTTTAGTGTTTTTCTCCCACCCTCCTCTCCCTTTATGATCATTTCGTTGTTTTATTATTATTACTATTATTATTATTATTACTATTATTGTTTATTATTATTATTTCCACCTAGCTCCTGGCTCTATGTAATGTGTGCTTGGGTTGGGGCTTTGTTTGGTGGGTGGGGCTTGTGGCTGGGGCTTGTGGCTGGGTTGCGGGTAGGGCAGGCTTTTGGGATGTTCTTGCTACCTGGGTTTGGGGTCGGCAGCTCCGGCCCCAGGGTTCCTGGGCACCCAACCTTCATGTGCGACTCAGGCATTAAAGCTAGTTGACTTGCAGTGTGTTGCCTGAAGCATTGCCTAAAAGGCACAACCTTAGAAATCCAAAGAAATTTGCTTTGTACAAGTGCAGAACCAATCGTTTCTACAAGGGTTTCTTACCATGCGGCGCACAGAAGTGGGACAGAACGTAGAAATTTATCCATTACATTGTGAAATGTCATTAATTTTATGTTAAATAAAGTTATCATCATCATTATTATTTCTGTTGTTTTTGTTGTTACTTCTTAGATTTTTGTAAGTCTTGTCTTGCAAGAGATTTCACTAGTTCTGATGAGGCAGCAGTATCATGATGTCATGGAATTACTGGAGTCCTTCGATAGAATGACCACGAATGCCGCGTTCAGAAAATACAAACCCAACAGGCCTCTTCATGGTCATGCCAAGTTGTGGCAAGTGCAAATTATGTGGTCTGGCTTTGAGCAATGATGATGTAGTTTAAGAATTTGAAATGATAGTGCTAGCGGATGTTGTAGAAGTTTTAAAATGTCAAGTTAGATTGAAGAGAGTTGTGATACAGTAGGGGGTTATGACTTTTTTTTAAAACAGTTTGAAGCAAGGAGTCGTATCATGACTTGATTAAGTAAGATTGTCTGGGTGAGTGTAGTCCTGAGAGGAACTGTTGTTGACAACATTTTGATAACCTGAGTGGAAGTCATTTTCAGAGTCAAGACTTTGGCTGAGGTTGTTGAAATGTCAGTGAATGTCATCAAGAGTCCTTCTCAGGAATACGCTCAGCTGGACGATCTTACGTCATTAAATATGGTAGATTAATTTTGCTTTGATTATCTCTAATGGCCAATACCTAGGAGGGTCCCCATTTAGTTTTTCCATTTTGGCTCATGATTTGGGTATGATGTTCCTCTTGATCCTTTCATCAGTAAAACCAAACCAAAGCACACACAAAAAAATGTCTTTTAACAGTCTTTCAGGGGTAAACTGTAAACAAATGCAACAGGAATTGAGAAGCATGGAAGAAGCAAAAGCATAGTACCTACTGGAGTACAATGCTTCACAAACTCCTGGTTTTTTGGTCCCTGTAAATAGGTGGAAATATGCAATCACAAGCATCCTTGAAGAGGATGTGAAAAGAAGATTGAAAAATTGGTCATGGATTCACATGAAAGAACACAGGTGAGTTTCATTGTGAAATGATTTTTGATCTTTGATGGGATAGAGTGAAGGGCATCAACTCTATTTTGCCCATTCCTTCATTTGTTCATTCAGAATGGGAAAGTACTGATACTGCTTTCACACACACCCATGGTGAAGTGATTATAATATGAAGAACACAGGAGTATTATCCCTCCCAAACATCTGATGCAATTGCATAAGCCAAGTATTCTGATTGACTAACATTGCAGTGCTATTAACATGTTAACATATCGCAATGATATTGACTTTTTTCATGCAATTTCATGTGGAATTCAGTTGCCAGCCTTTGAGTCTTTCTATAGGTCATTTCCACTCACTGAAAAAAGTGGCCCTTATACAATATGGCTCAGAGCCCGATATGGCTCCCTTTCTTTGTTGTGGTCTTGCACCATGATAACCCTGGTGACATCACTTGAAAATGAACCTTAAAGGGTATAACCGTGCTCAGTGTCTCATATTCCCTGTGTGGTGCGTATGTGTGTGCATGAGGTAAGATAATGATTGAATTATGGTGTGGAGGCAGAAATGGCTTCAGGTTTTAGCTCTCACCATTAAATTTTGTCTTACCGGTAATTAGTGAATTTATGCATAGTGCCTTGTTCATTTGGAATTCCATTTTCATAACATTCTTCAGGGACCTCTGTCGAAAATACAAAGATTTCTATAAACAGAAGTTACTGCGAGACAAACCGTCTGATTCACTAAACAAGAACTTAGAGGTAACTGTCATCTCTCAGCGGTAATTTGTGTTGTGTTGGAAAGGGTGCAAAATGTAGGTACAAAGTGTTGAACCTCTCGAATCCAGCTTTCTTCGTTTTCAGGAGCTCGAAAGGAAGCTGGATGTGTTAAACATCACAATTTGTCGACGCCAGGCTGCTTTTGAGGTTTGTTCATGTTTTTTAATCAAAGCTGATTTTTGTTGGCTTACTCATGGCATGTGAGTGGTTAAGTGCAGATCCTTACCTCCTCAGCATTATCGGAGCTGAGCTCTCTAATAACCAATGATGCTTACTAACAGTACCTTGTTCTAGAAATTTCCTTTTTGGAACACGGCAGGAAAACCTGTTGTGGGAGAGTTATTTGAAATATAGGAAGGCAGGCTGAAGCTGAAGTTTACAAGGAACAGATACATGTAGGA
This sequence comes from Astreopora myriophthalma, assembly GCA_014634185.1. Classification (NCBI taxonomy): domain Eukaryota; kingdom Metazoa; phylum Cnidaria; class Anthozoa; order Scleractinia; family Acroporidae; genus Astreopora; species Astreopora myriophthalma. The sequence goes on from BLFK01000748.1 coordinate 657,548, forward strand.
CATGTGTGTGTGTTTTTATCTCCAGTGAATGTGGCAAAGAGTGGTTTTGTGTAGACTGCAAGAAAAGAAACTTTTAAAAGCATGACTTTTAGCTTGCCCTGTTTTTTTTACAATCAAAATTTACTGTACTCATTTCTTCTGAGAATAGTGAGCCAGATAAAATGCACAGTGTTCTGAAGTTAATCCTCTGAGGAGAAGCTTCTTAGTCAATAATTATTGTATTTCAATGACAGAGGTAATTTTCTCTGGTTGCATTCTTTCTACTCGACTTGTTTTATGCAAACGGCATAAACATACCACCACAGTCTCACAAGGGCCTGATGGCATGTAGCAAATTCTTCAAGTTTCTTGAAGACATAAATTTTTGTTCATATTCGCAGAAAGCGTGGAGGCGTATTTAGTGAGGATACTATACGGTACTTAATGTGAAGTCAACTGTCAAAGAGAGCAGTAACCCTTGAGCCATCTTATTTTTGTTATTAAGTGTATTCTGAACAGTTATTTGTAGTGATGTCATGTTAGTGCTGAGGTTGTGGGCAGAATGTTGTCAGGGATGTTGGCTGAATGTTTTTAGTCGTGAATCTGAAGAATTAGGTAATGTTTAAACTTATGGAAGATGCTTGTTTGGGTGGTTGAGTGTTTAAGGTTTTTGTGTAGATTAGCGAAAGTCAAATGATGTTCCAACTTGGCCACTTTCAGTCTTGTCTTGTAAATAATTGCTTGTTAG
>BLFK01000748.1:660774-698274 GCA_014634185.1 Astreopora myriophthalma
TTATTTTACTGTGTCATAATGTCAAGTGTTTGAAGGCATAGCATAACCCGAAGATACTACATATAATCCTTCTGTTGTCATTTTTGGAAAAAAATGTTTCAACTTGCGTAATTACTGTGGTGTGTTCTGGCTGTCGTGTGCGTAATTCTAATCTCTGAGGGACAAATCTCCTTTGAGATAGACTGGAGACTGGAGAGAGACTGGTGACTTTTCCTTTGGTGAAGGTTGCCAAATGGACTCTGTAACAAAGTGGCCAGACACCCTTGGATGCATTTATGTCCTGGAGCCTCCGCAGAGGTGAAACGTGCACCTGCAATCACTCTTCAGTTACCTGAACATACAAATCAATATATCTCAAAGTTGGTTTCTGGTTGAGTTTCTCCCCAAAGATAAGGCTTTTACTGAAAAGAAGAGTGCTTGACCTGCTATGGTGTCTTCCTTTTAACTGTTAATGCACACAGTTACAATAAAAACAGCCAAAAGTACAATCGGAGATGATGAATAAGTCAACTTTGTTCTAGTGCTTTGGTGAATTAAGCTCCTCAAAGGTATCCGCAAGTTTTGTGCTTGCTCTGTCTATTAATTTGCGTAAGCATGCAGCCATGACTCGGTTTGATACTGTGAAAGCAGATGTATGTGTTGATTTTCAGGTCAATTGATGTTGCAAGGCTAAGTTTCCAGGACCTTTTGGCAGACCTTTCTCAAAGAACAGCGGCACAAGCTATCAAGTTAGTCACTGAATTCTTTGGTCATACATTCCAAGGCACTTTTTTTTTTACTTGAGGATTGGTAACATAAAGGCTGCAACCAGTTTTCCAAACATTCCTAAAGAATGTCTTGTAAATCTGCTGAGGTTCACCATAGATCGCTTACAAAATTGAATTTGTTATGCTGTCTATTACTTCGACAAATTGCTTGTGGTGAAATGGAAAAATTTGCCTACAATACCCCTGACAGGTGTTGTCATTGAGTGAAATGTAAATAATTATGTGCTGGATGTAAATTCCAAAAACATGCTGTATGTAAATTCTTTACGTGGCCCTTAAACAGCAATATTATTAAACTTTAGGGTGACAGCAAAGGTAGACATGATGAAGATGTATGGTTGTAGTGGCGATGATGGTAAGATGCCGCTTATAATCACATCACAAGATGAGAGGACAGGTGGGTTTTGTTTCAAAGTAAAATGCTGCAATTAGCATTCATTTCAATGGTTGCAATGGAGGGTTTTGATTGTAATCGCAGTTAGGTGAACAAAGAATGACACAGTTTTACTAGACTGAATGGAGTTGGGCTAAACCAGTTACTTTTAGTTTACAATGAACTTGAGACAGAGTTGCATGCTTCCTTATGGTATTCTAATGGCCAGGCCCCAGTTGTTTGAAAGGTGGATAACGCTATCCACCGGATAAGCACCAGCAAATCCAATTGACTTATCCAGTGGATAGCGCTATCCAACCTTCGAACAACTGGGGCCAGTAATTCCACATAATTTTACAGATCAACACCTTGCTCTTTTCACTGCTTCTTTTGAGACGAATCCTTTGGATGGCAAATGTGACCAGAGAGCTGAAGTGTGTGCACAGCCTGTCAAAGTTGTATATGACGCAGTAAGTATCAGACAAAGTCAGTTTGATTTGCAGTGATTTTGCATAGGAAGTGATGAACTGTCACACACATGACCAGGAAGACTTTTTACTTCAGAAATAGGCATTGTGTTGGTTTGGGAAAATCCAAAGGATACGGATTTCTTTGCGCTCCTCTTATAAAAAACAAAACAAAAAACCCCCAGAACTTGTGATATGCGCCTTCCTTCAGCTACAATGCTTATCTATTCTCTGATCATAACAGTTTCGAAAATCTGTATTTGGATTAATCCAACGAATACGTAAACATGAGCACTTAAACCTGATCATTTGTTCTCTTTGAGTCTGTTTCAGTCTCCTTTAGTCTCCTTCTGTCTTTTGTCATTGATCATTACTCAATTTTTGTCTTCCAGAACACAGTAGAGCATGTGATCACATTCTTTCAACCACCAAAAGATGTTCAACTCTCGGAGTGAGTAGGAGTGTTCTCTTTTTCATTTCTCAATGTACCCTGCATGAGCTCTGAGAGAAACAACAGCCTTTTATCTTAGTTATTAGGTTTGAGAGATTCGATCTTTAGGACTTTACAGCAGAATTGCTAGAGATTGCTTCTGGTTTTACCTGCTAGTTCTGTTGTTATTTTGTCAAACTCGCACTAAAATTCAAACAAAAGAGGGAAGTGTTTACTGTGTCAATAACTCACAAGGTCCCAATCACCCCATGCCAAACTGATATGAGGAAGCTGTCAGCCAGTACTTACCCCACGATGACCGATTACCTGAAAATCATAGCATCTGACCAACTGAAATCTCGCTTCTTAGACTCTCTGCTGCAGCATACTCACGATTGGAAGACCTGAAGTCAGTCTCTAAAGCAAGCCTGTCTTATGCAATTGAACACCACAAGGTATGTTCTCAACTCTACATTTTTTTTGGAAGTGGAACTACTATCCTTGTATATTTTTCATTCACGTTTTATCTTCACCTTAACATTTTATTCTGATCTATTGCTCGGAAAAATCCAGATCCAGTTCAACTGAAAATTACTATTTGATACACTTGTAAAGGATTCTTCAAGAAACCATAGAAGAGTACCTGTGTGTTGATTGACTTAAGTGGTTTTTAAGGTGGCTCAGACTAGTTGGTTGGGTCGAGAGAGTCCTTTGCATTAAAAGGATTGATATTTATACACTGTATCGGGTAACACTAAACAGCGATGTCATAGTATCTTGCCAATGCAAAAAATGATTTCATTTTCAGCAAGATTTGGTGGCCATCTTGCCATAATTTGTTTCCAAGGCAATTAGAAAGCTTTGCAAAACACCCGTTATTTTGCCTTGGATTAATTGTTGTGATTCCCTGCTTTTATCGTGTATCATTTGGAAATCATAAGCAGGCAAATAAAGCCTTCGGCAAGTGGGATGGAATGGAGTGCCAGCTTAAATCTTCAAAAAAATATGACTGAAAGAGTTGTTGTACAAGAATGTGTCAGTCATTTGCCGCTTGTTGTGGGTGTAAATCAAGTACTTGATGTTCTTTGTTTTCTTGCCTGTTATTTTTAGGTTATACACTGAGGGATACAGTTTGGAAATTAGTGGAAAGTATGAGAAACAGTGCCAAGTTTTGTTCTTAGTACATTTTTACCATGTTTTGCAGGTCACAGATGTGAATGTTGATGTTAAGTCTCCTTTTATTATCATACCTGAGGGAGGCACCTTTAAGAAGTAAGTCCCGCACTCTAAAATTCTGTCCCTCGCTTTTAGCAGCTGTCTTGGTAATTGAAGGGCTGTATGCATAACCATCTTAAGTGACTTTCACAAGTTGGTTATTTCGTCAAATCGTGGCCACATTTCGAGCGGTAAATGGTGTATAACATATGCAAATAATTCTTGCAGGTCGCACGCAAGAATTGAGGGCTACAGGATGAAAACAGAGGGAGGAAAAGACTATTCTGGTCTGTTTTCATCACAGTGCCCTTGCCCAACAACTGTCATTTTGTTTTTGAGGAAGGTAGACACCATTTATTGCTCGAAATTTGGCCACAATTTGATGAAGTAATCCCTTCAGTTGACCTTGCACTGCATTTGTGCTGGAATTTCTGTGAAGCCCTTGGTATCTTGACCAAGAGAACTAATTTCACACCCGGAGAAGGGAAAACCTAGTTGTGGTAGTTGATGCATTGCTTAACTGTTCAACAGCAAAAAATGTGTTTGTTATTCAACTCGTCATCTTGTGTGTCACTTTCAGTTACAGCTTCAGTTTAATTCCACAAACAAACGTTTCGATAACGGTATGACTGGAGCAATTACTTTGGCTTATTGCTACGCAAGAAGACCAGGTCTAAAATTCCTAGCCATTCTTCATCGTTTTCTGTCATCCACATGTTTCTGTCTATCATACATTTTCCCTTTTTTGTTTCATCTAACTTATGCAAGCTTCACAAAGTTTTCAATTTTTTTTTGCAAATCAGTATTTCTTTGTATGCAAATTTGGCAGCTTTCGCTTTATATCGCATCAAGACATTCCATCACATCGTGAAGAACAGGGAATGTGCTATCAGGACAAACCCCACAAGCAATGGATGATGTCACCCACCCTTGAAGTTTGCATACCCTTTTCGGTGTACTTGGAAGGCTAAGTGAAGGCTAACATGCCCTCTTGACTGTTCGTAAAACAAGGTTGAAGACCTTCGGTTCTCCTTAGGGGAGGTATTTGAGAATGGTCTCTATTCATAATGAATCTAGTTTTCTGTGGTGGCATGAGATTTGCCAACAGGCTATCAGTTGAACTGGTGGTGGCTTTTTCATAATCTCTTGTCTGAGGTTTGTAGGAGGTGTGCTTAGGGTGTACATTAGATGGGTTCGTTTGTAGGTCACATTCAACAGGTCAGAAGACAGTTTTCCTTCAATCTAAAACATTATTTTGAGTTATGATCAGGACTTGAAATTTGCAAAATTTGGACCTGTTTTTAAACAGGTCGAGTGATGTTTTGGTTGTTGATCTCGGACACCTGAAGATCACCAGTGATCCAAGCCAAGAAAGGATTGTCTCTACTAAGGTTAGTCGTACCGTTAGAGAGTGGTGCATCTGGCAGACCCCTGAGGTTACAACTATGCTTCTTGATGCTCACGTGCTTTCGAGTAATTCTTGGACTTCAGCATGTGACCATTTAATAGAAGGTAACTGGTCAGCACAGTTTTCACTGTACTAAGAATAACATTTTCAGGATTGTTTTCACCTTGTTCTGGCAGTTGTATTTCCTATGGTTATGTAGCTCTTTCTAGTGTTCTGTTGAGGCAGAAAAGTACTTACTGAAAGGTGATGGCATTAAGATGCAGCATAAAATCTTGATAGTTTTCATATAGTTTTGGTTTAAACTATACAACGAGGAGCTTCAGTAGAATCTGTTGTACGGCACGGGTCGGACAGTTGGATGACGATGACCACGTCAGTGGAGAAAACAACTACATGTAGATCGCTGTTATAGAAGGCTCTCACGCGTTGCCCTGAACATATGCTGGAAGGATAGTATATCTAACAAGGGGACCGTCAGTGGTGGTGACCGTCAATTTTAGCAATGCTTCAGATGTGCAGACTACAGTTTAGTGGCCACTGCTAGAATAGTAAGAATGAGATCTAAAACACGGTAGAGGATCAAGGGAACGCCCAGCGACAATCTTCACAGACCAACTGAAGGGAGATACTGGACTTTCGCGCCTGGAACTCCTGAGGAAAGCTCATTAAATCGGTGTGGTGCGCCCAAAGTAGTAGCAGTAGTAGTAGCAGACGTAGCAGTTGTAGCAGTAGTGTAAAACATCCTCTCGAACAGATGAATCCTATTGCTCGACTTGTTATTTTTTGGCTCCTTTGACCAGGAAGTGGCTTTGATTTGCAATCAAGGTCCGCATGGGTACACAAAGCTTTGGTTTGTTTTGGTGATTTCTTTTACACTTTGAAATTTCACTTTTCAGGATCTAAGCATGAGGGACTTGGAGTCAAAGTGTTATGACAAGTTTGACTTCAGATTGGAAGACCTTCAGATTCTCATTGCAAAAGCAGGTTAGACTTGTCTTAGACATTTCAAATGCGGCTGAAAGTGTCCATATTGTTATTTGAGGAAAGTTTTGAGGACGTCTATTTATCCTTTTAAAACAGTCGTCATTTGTCACTTACTGTGACCTGGGGCTGCAGCCATCGCTCAGTGACCATTACAGAATATAGATTTCTGATACTGCATGGTTGTGAACGAAGTCGTGGCAGGAAAACTGATCAGAGCTCATCTGAGTGTTTCTTGTGTATCCGTTTTAGGAACAACACAAGTCGTAATTATTAGAATAAAATGATTACTAGCCACCAGCGTGCCTTTAATTTAATGTTATTGTTCAGAAAAAGAAAAAAAACGTAGCCTGCCAAAAGGGGGCTGGTTTGCAGAGTACAAATGCATTATTTTTCCCCTTACAATGAAGGTGAAGATTGGGAAGCTGCAAGAAAACACGTGAAGTCAAAGCTGCACATCCTAGATCCATTGGGAATTGACGTGAAGCTTCAAAAAGCATTAAATCCTGATGACATTAGGCTAACACAGTAAATTTCTGTTTTTCTTCATGTTTTTTGGGCGAGTTTTATTTCATAAATTAGTACAGCACATTGCATTTATCTTTGAATTGCCTATGAAGGCCGCAGGGTCTTTACATAAAAGGTAGATAGCTGAGATTTTGCCCTGATGACATCCCGGTTAAAACTTCTTGCTTGAGAAATGCCTTCAAGGATTGACCAACTGCTAGAGGCCGAAGAGGAGTCTCGGTACAAGCTGAGTTCTGCATCACTGTATCACATCAGCTGCCCAATGTTTTCCCAGAAGAAATGTTGCACACCTGAATCTTTTTTTTTTTTTGGGGGGGGGGGTATGGGACAAATTAAAAAAGCCTGAAAGCTTGGCTTCTTGAACAGGTAGATCCATTCGTGATGTCACGTCACAACTTCACCTTGAACTGAGACTCCCCAAGTACTTGGTCAACTTCAGTGGGCATAGCTCTGGCGGGAAGTCTGGTGATCTCAGGGCGATTATAAGTGGGATGTCGACAAAATTGGTTGAACCGCTAACTTTGTGTAGAAACGAAAATCTGTGGAAAAACCAGGAGGTTTCAAAGAAACTTTAAGTGTTCATAATACATTTAACAGAAACGTGCTTTGGAGAACTTACTCACTCGGCTGAACGATGTTATTAAGTTGCAAATGTCAGTGGTCAAAATCCGGAACTGATGCACACCATGTAGTGTAATGTTCGCCATTCATAGTTTCATGATTGAATGTTCACTCATATTGATTGAGCATGCATGTAAATGGACAGGCAATAGTAAAAGCGTTGAAAAACGGTTACAGAACTGTATTCAGAGCGGTGTGTGCATTTATTTATGGATCCAGCAGAACACAGTGGAAAAATGAGTAGAAGTAAATTGGCCTTCAGTTGTTATATACAACCTGTACTGTTACCAGTTGCATGGTTTGCTTTTTAACAGAGTCAAGTTGTCTGGCAGCCTTCCTTTCGTAAAGGTTCATTTGTCTGATGAGAAGCTACAGCAAGTTATTAAGGTGGGTATTGTTTGTGGTGGTGCCAAGACCCCTGGCAAGTGTCAAGCAGCAAGAGACTGGATGTGCCTGGGGTTAAAGAGAAGCACGGTTGTTGCAGTGGTGGGACGGCTTAACTTTTTAAAGTTGTTTTTCCTGGGATCATTTATGTGGGTTGACTGCATTGTTGGTTCTGGTGTCCTCTCGAAGTGGTTGTTTCAAGGGGTATCCCAGCTTCCCATCACTTCTGAATTCCAATTCAGTATTGAGTGTCTTCAGTTATGATAGTGCTGCAAGCTTAGAAGTTAATGTCAATTATTCATATGTTCGTTACTGGTGGCCTTAATTTCGAGTCTTTATCACCCGTTCTTTTAGTGCCTTTTGTCTCGATAAATCCATGATTATCTTTAGCAAACGGAAATAAGTCACATTGTTTTACTTACGGAAGTGCTAAATTTGATCTAAATTTAGACACATTTGACAAATTTGGACACTGGACAAAAACAAGTGCAAAAATGCACATTTGATTTGCGCTCATAGTAAACGAGATGGTCAATTTAGGGCATTGAAAGAATGATATTACGATTTTACCTGTCAGTGAAACGAATATTCCCTTGTAGTAACCTTTGCAGGAGTTGATCAAATGGCCCCCTGGCCCCAGTTGTTCGAAAGGTGGATATCGCTATCCAGAGGATAAATGCTAGCAAATCCAATTGAGTTATCCTGTGGATAGTGATGTATCCAGTGGATTGTGCTATCCACCTTTTGAACAACTGGGCCCTGACTACTAGTTGGGATGCTCTACCACCGAGTTACGCAAGACGCGTGGGGACTAGGCTAAATTAGCTTAACCTAGCTTGAGGAGAAAACATGTTAGGGGTGCGTTATTTTACCATTAAGTATTCCCACCTCACGATCATATATCAACATCATTTGTTGATTTGGTATTCTTATGAAATGTATATTTTGTAAGTTTTTTGTTACTCTTGACACTTGGACTAGCTATTTGACGCTTCATGAAAAACATCGCACAGTGCAAATAATGCTTGAAATCAACAGTGCTGGAGATAGGGTGGTGGAATGCAAGACTTTATTGGAGAACATAGAAAACCGTGAACAGCTGACATATTTCAGGGACAGTGATTTTTCAAGTGTTCACGGTTTTGTGAGTTTCACAGTAATGTGGAGTTCGGGACTTTGGCCACAAATTCATGTTTGTCCTTAAGAGCCGTAGTTGATTCACTTCAACTTGGCTTTAAAATGTATGGTGAGAAAATTGGAAGTGACAAACTAGCATTCAGATTTTGAGATGGGAAAAGCTATGCAATTGTTGAATTTGTTAGTATCACTTAAAAAAGTCTGTGCTGTTTTCTTTTCCATTGTAATAAACCAGGAGTTTCTTTGCAGCAAGTGCAACATAACGATTCACTCCATGGTCGATAAACTGAAGTCGGATGTTTTGTTTTAGTACCGTCCCTTCTCTTCATTTTATTGCAGCTTGCCAAGAGTATTCCAATACCTGGGGGAGAGGCAGCTGTTGATCAGGCAGATGGAAACACATCACGGCGAACTGAAGTAATTCACGGCTATATTTTACCACCCAATCACAACGGAAAGCAAGTAAAAACACTGGAATAAAAGAGTGGCAATTGGTTTTAGATTTACAGCTGGGCCCAGTTGTTCGAAAGGTGGATAGCGCTATCCACCGGCTAAATCACTATCCAGCGGATAAGAGGTGGCAAAACCAATTGAGTTATCTAAGGGATAGTGACTTATCTAGTGGATAGCGCTATCCACCATTCGAGCAACTGGGGCCAGATTGGCGGAAAAGTTTCTTTATCAAATAATAGAGCAAAGCAAAAGCAAAACAAAAGCAATTGCATCATTCCTTTCCACACTCATTGAAAACTGTGGTGACACCTAATTTCATGCTAGGAATAAGTGTTGAGCTCTTTCAGTGTCATAGAGTGCTCGCTTTGGAAGTTGCATCGTAATTTTCCAAGCAAGGTAGTTTTCACTGTAAAGGAATAAGACAGGAACCAAATTTGTGTAATACATTATTGCAGGATATTCCGGTTCAAGATCGCTGGTATGGTGCAAAGACATATCCGGCTGGTGTCGACAATTTGGGGGTTCTTCAAGCAAAATCAGAGGAGCAAGTAGAAGAGGAAGCAGAAATGTTTGTGACTCCACCTGAAACTCCAACAAGGTTTATTCTTACAACTGCAATGCCATTATTGATTATCAAAGAAGTACATTACCCAAAAGGTCGTTAAAATCAGTGAGGGAGACAGATCATTACACAATACATGATTTACTAACAGTTGACAAATATTGACTGACTCATGAGATTTTCTAGTGTATTAAACTAATAACAGTAACCCCTTAACCGACCAATCAGACCATTAATTGACGGGTTTAAAAGCAGTAGAAGCATGTGCAGAAGACGATTGTGAAGACGAGGAAGAAATATTCATGACCCCGTCAGAAACACCACAGTGCAAGTAGCAAGTAATTTCTAACTGACAGAGTACACTAGCATCAGACAAGTGAAAGGACGACCGCTAACTCACTCATCCCTACAAATAACTGAGTAACCATAATAAGTATTCAATTGACTCTTAGCTTGTTTTTAAAACCACGGCAACCAGCAATAGTCTTCTTGGTTTCCCACGAAAGTCCTGTTTGCATGGTACTTTTAGTTGTGCGTGACTTGTTCAGTGTAAATTGTTGATGCCATGCAAAAAGTATGTACCACCATCATCTATCACCTATCCTCACTGAACAGGTGTATGTTTCGTAACATGCTTTAGAGCTAGTTTGATAACATTTTAGATTTTGTGTGGCAATCTTAAGGAAATCGTGGGCTTCCTTTACAACTCGTAAATCCTTCTAAATCCTCATTAAGATTCCCTGGTTAAACCAATTGACTCTGGTGGTCTCTGTGGTCGTCATCTTGTGTTTGCTTTTTTCGCTTCCATGGGATTTCCAGTATAGCATTGAAATGGTGCACCAATGGAAGTATGAAAAGTGTTGTGAATCAATCTTTTTTCGATACAAAGTGACTTTTTAGAGCTTATAAATGGCGCTGGGACACTTACGTCCCAGAACCATTGTAAAAAGAATATATAGGCACTTGACTAATTCCTAATATTTGATAAATCCCTCAGCTGGGAACGTGATTCACACTCTGTGTTCTGTTTGACCAGTTGTTTTGTGTTTTCGTTGTCAGTGAGTCCCAGTTGGAGAAGGCTAAACGCGAAGCTGAAGCTAAAGAAGCCTTGGCAGAGCAAATAAGAGTTTCACTTGACTTTGAAATAGAAGAGGTTGGTGGAAGTAGCTTCTGCTTATGAAAATACCTCTTATTGGGTTGCTATTCAGTCGAAAGGCTCATTTTCAGGATTTGTTATAACACTTGATCACAAGGAATGCAACTACAAACAGTAGATCACCTAAGCTGACGGGACCGGGCGCAAATGGCATGCGGGCATACCCATGCGAGGCACCCCACCTTAATCCACATTTCAAAGGGGTCAACAAATGCAAGAAAAATCTAGCGGGAAACTCATTGAGCTCCTTGTGAAGCAAATTTGAAAAGGTGATTCGGTTACAATGATCAGTACCCGTGGAAAATCAGAGCGTTATTAGAGGGAACTTAATTCTGTGGTGGTAGCTGTCAGCAACATTTTCTTTATGCCAGGTTGCAATTGATCTCAGCACTGTGGCTTCGACGGGAGAGATGACACCTTGCCTTGAACTTTCTATCGATGGCTTAGGAACAAACGTCCTCATGCACCCTTGGGACCTTACAGCAAGTGCATCTCTGGGTTCTGTGGCTGTAAAAGAGATGACCTGTGGACTTGGTGGAGACCCTCTTTATCTCGTACAAACCCCTGTTGGAGCAGAGCTGCTGTCGGTCAAATTTGTTAAGGTTGTTAATCAGATAAATACATTACATGATCTACTATATGCACAGGTTGTTTTACGGAACTAATTGTAGACTTGTGTTCTGCTTGAGAATGTTTCAGATTTGTAGCTCACACATTTCCTTTTTCTTCCAATGTATTCAAGGTTGAAACTGACCATCCTGAGTACCAGTCAAGGTTTAGGTCCACCCAACAATCGATTGAGATAGATTTCTCCTCCTTGCAAGTTAAACTGCATCAAGAAGCTTTGCTTAATATTATCGACCTTTCAATGAAAATGCTACCTTCCAGGTACTGCCTGCTCCACATGAAGCTTTGTTTTGTAATTTACAAAATATACAGGATTTTCTAATGAGCCCGGACAAGCTATGTTACATTACTTCGCAGAAAGCACGATAACGGCGATAATTTGTAGGCTGCCTGTCTCTTTTTCCATCTTTATTTTACTCTGCTGAAACCGCTGTCCTCTCTACCTTATATCCGTCATTATTTAGTTATTTGCTGAAGCCTGGTTTTCTTCGTCTACCAAGTTGTAGCTGTTGTTTCAGTTGCTGATAGCGCCAAGATATCACAGTTCATGTGTCAGTGCTTCTTTGGGGTTTTTGTCCAATAATCTGGTTGGACAAAGATGTCTCCTGGAAGATATCGTGATTACCTTGTACTAAAGTTTTAAATGGGCCATTTTCAGTGAGGAGAGTCCAACAGTTGTGGATTATGGCTCCAGTGAACAAGGCCAAGAGGCAACACAGGCTTTGCACGCAGATTCAAAGAAAATCAGAAAGAAGAACGATGGAGAGGAAGTGCAGATTGAGGTCAAAGCAAAACTTGGTGGTATTAGTGTCACTGTCACCTCAATAGAGGGTGATTTGAGTGACATCATTGTTGGAGGTGGGTGGTTATCACTGGAATTCATTTTTACAGTGCTCAGGGAATGAGCGAAACAGCTAATGAAGTTCCGGGAAAAGCCAGGAAATTCTATGTTTGCTGGACACCGGATTTGCTTAATGAATACTTTTAAAACGATGGCAGTGTTGTTTCAAAAACTCCATGATTGACTTCATGGGTGCCTTAGTTACAAGGGATGTGTTGAGTAGTGAAAATTGGTTTGTTGTAACAAAACGTTTATAATTTAAATTGTAATTTAATTGTCGAGAGTTCCACATTATTACTGGTAATCTGGTAGTTTTCATGATGACATGGTTAAACACCCATCGGGCAGGATGCAGCCAAATTGCCATTTACAAGTCTTGGTGCATTGGAATTCGGGACCACTAAAGACAAAATCAGGAAATGGCAATAACAGAACTTGAACACCGGCTAACTGCATGCAAGTCTTGGCTACTGGGCACCACCTCCACACTTGATTCAGGCCGCAACAGGACTGAACGGTTGGTTAAATGAAGGTTAGCCGGCCATCAGCCAGCCATCAGACATCACAATTAGAATACACTTCTGTGAAGAACGCTGATTGCTATTTTGTTGATCAAAACTTAATTCTTTCTGCATAGGTTTGTCTGCCTACTGTGTAGTCAAAAACAGCAATACAGAAGTTCATGCCAGGTATATTATCTTTAGAGTAACCTTGACCTAATGTCTGCTGTTACAAACATGTGGACTACTCTGCATTACATGAACAACAGGACTAATTTTACTCTTTGACATCTCAGTTAAATTTTGCAGTTCAGGCACTTTTCTCATTAGTATCTGCTTGGTGACAGATAATTGCTTTTCTTGATTGAATAGTGTAAATGGGCAGTTTTAAGGCAAATAACATTGGTACCAAGGCTACCAGACACTGTTGATGCCCTTAGGTCTTCCTGTTTTTTCTGTTCTTGTCCGTGCATCTTGCATATTTTGAAGAAAAGCTTCACCTAAAAAAGCTTGTGAGGCTAATATCACCTGTGAACATCCCATTTGTTCTGTGGCACAGGCTTTTTTTATGATATTTGTATGGTAAATGTCAGTGTGGAGTTAATTAGCGTGGCAGACAAATTCTTGCTCGTCGCCTATAGTTCGTATCATTCTGAAAATAATATTTTAGATCAAGTGTAAATGACGTGTAATGCTTTTAGGATGAAAGACTTGGCAGTGATCGATTCCACTCCTGGAGCTTTCTATCCGAAGATTGTTTCCATTGTAAACCAGGAGGTTTTTAGTCTTGAGGTTTGTAAAAAGAATTGATGTTTACATGCAAGAAAGTAAAGTAAAGTAAACGTGTTTATAAACATGTTTAAAACTTGTTTCCCGAAATATACAGCAGGTTTACTTCTTCCTCTTTCAGGTTTTTGCTTACAATGATGCAACATCTGGTAGCAACGTTAGGAACATGGAAGCTGTAGATGTGAAATTCCAGATGACGATTGGATGCATAAGAGTTGTCTTCCTAAACAAATTTGTCATGCGCCTATTAGTAGGTGTCTCTGAAAAAATACTTATGAATAAGTTATTATAATATAGGAAGTAAATCTGAACAATCAAATGAAGTTATTATTAAAATAAGTTATAATATAGCAAAATTAGAGCCATCAAGTTGCCACCATAACAACCCACCGTGGCGTAATGTGCGCAATTGTTTATCATAATCTTGTTGAGCACGCTTATGTTGAAAGTAAACTCGACGTGTTTCTTGCTTTGCAGAAAATGGACAGTAGTTGTTATAAACTAAGTGATTCATGCATTTAGCTGTGCATATATCGAGTTATGATGCAATTGACAAGTTTGAAAAGCACTCAAGAAGCTACACATATGAACTTTAATGAATAAAAAGAGACAAAGTGCCCTAAACAACTTGTAGTTTCCGGCTTGGGTTTTGTGGCCCAGTTGTGTTTGTGTTTCGAGGGTTTTTTTGTCGTGTTTGTTCCAAACATTGAATGAACTTTACGAAAACGTACTTGAAGGTACAGCCAGGCATATGTCTGAAAAAGATATGCTTAGCGAAAGCCACTTACAAATAGTTTGTGCATGTGACCTTTGAAGGTTGACTCCTTTCAGCCCACCTGCTCCTGACATTAACTCTAACTAGACTGATTTTCACAACTGTCATCTGTGTTTCTTTCTAATTTTATGCTGTAGTTGGTTTGGTTTCTTCGAAAAGAGGGCGCTTATTTGTTGGAACTTTTTAGCAAAATAATTATCCTGTTAGCTGTGTGCTCTAGTTATATAGCAAGGGTAATAGTCTGACCTAAAGTCGAGCTCGCAAGCTTACTAGGTATTGTCATGATCATTGGTAGTACTTTAGAGTCTTGGGCTGGCACTGGGTATGAGTACGAATTAAAGTTGTACCTGTGCTTGTACTCAGTGACAAGACAAGTTAAGGAAGACTAGTAATGGATGAGTTTGTGGTAAGAGGAAAGAGATCAAAACCTTCTGCTTTTACAAACGTTTTGAAATATATATTTAACAATTATTCCATGAGCGCGCGTTGGATATGAGATGGTAAATAGCCAACGAAGCGCGTAGCGCGAAGTTGGCTATAACCAGTCTCATATCCAGCAAGCGCAAATGGAATATTCTCAACCTTCGGATAATACAATTCTAGCTTTCTCATTGGTAATTTCTCATTTCTCGACGAAACTTGGCTTCCCGCGAACGGTTTTATGCTGAGCGACATTTGCTGCATTCATTTCCATATAAGGTCAAACGCAGGTATAATGGCTGATAACCGAGATCCAGTGAACCAATGAGAAAGCTAGAATTGCATTATCCGAGGTTGAGAATTTAATAAATATATATATACATCTCTTGCCATTTCTGCCTCAACAAACTTGTTCTACTCAGCACGAGGTTCTGGACTTAACTCATCGTAGAACGCTGACTAGTGAGAATGAGTTTAGGAGGTGGCGCCAAAAATAAGTGGTACTCGTACTTTTACTCTGTGTTTGCACTAAAACTCTCTACTGACTGTATGCCGATGATGGTGGATGTATTTTGCTTTCATCAGGACTTCTTGAACAAGTTTCAAAGAGCGAAAGACGCAATGGAATATGCTAGAAAGAGCGCAGCTGAATCAGCGACCGCAACGGTAACTGGCAAAGAGAACAATTTGCTGGAATTAAGAATATGTTTTTTTTATTATACCCAGCGAAGGCTACTAAAAGTGTCAAGTGCAATCTGTAAGTGTGACAAAATCATTTGTGGATACAGTGCGGTTAGACAATTGCCTCACATACGCGATTGGGAAATAAAATATTGGGATTTCTCGTGGAATTATAAAGTGCAGATGTTGTTTTGTAGTAAGTTGTTTTAGGTTTGGGGGTAGAGCAAAACCTGTACTTTGATGTAGTGCGATGATTTGTTTCTGTCTGTGTGTTGTTCATAAACTCGACTTTTTTTTCTCATCGAGGGTTGTGAAGATCAGGATTTGCTCGTAAAATGCTTTCTAGAGTGCAGATGCGTCATGCGTGGCTTGTCCAAAGCGAACTTTGAGAAGGAAACATTGACAGCACCATTAAGATTACCCTTGATACCAAGTTCTTCAACTTCTGTAGCCTAGACTGCATTTACACGGACTTGATTTCAGTTGTAATCGCATCGTTTTCGATGCGGTTTCGCCTTCCGTTTACACGATGCCGATCGAGACCGTTACGGGTCGTTTTGAGAACGCCGACAAAAACTCTTGAAATGAACTCTTGAAATCATGTCAATTTGAAACCGGGTACTTGTAAACGCTGCCTTAGTTGAGGCCGTTTTACCTCAAACATTCCAGAGTCAATTTTTGGCAAGACTATTTTTGTCAAGACAATTATGTACTTAAAACTCCAAGGGTTGTTCATTGGTTTTGTACAATTTGTCCTTTCAGATTCAGAACCTTCAAACCCAAAGTTCAAGAATTAGCCTCTCAGTATCCATCCAAGCTCCACTAATAGTCATCCCTGTCAGTTCAACATCTTATGATGCTCTCGTGGCAAATCTAGGTCACCTTAGTGTTGCAAATACTTTCAACGTTCTTGCCGGGGAAGATTCGAGTGGAGGTGACGCTGTTGTCGTAGAAAACATGGTGGTAGAGTTGAGCTCAGTGCAGGTATTAAGGTGAGTTTAGAGTTTATTGACTTCGTCATAGTAAGTGTGATGAGAGTAATATTGCTAAACAAAAATACAATAGGTGTGACAGGGGGGCGGCAACAGGATAAAATGCCAATGGTCAACTGCTCCCTTAATTAAGCAATGAAAACAAAATGATCAGACAACTTACAAAGTCTTGCATCATCGTGAGAATAAAAGTAAATACTTAAAACAACCAGGTAATTATAGTAAAACTGAAACCTGACACATTATGGTGGTTTGCAGGATGGGATTAAAGCCGTGTAACAGCTTAAAAGTCTTGTTTTAAGAGATACAAATGAATCGAGAGTAGAAACTGGGCCTGCCAGGATGAAATTAACCCCGAATGTGGCAATTCAAATATTGTCAGTCAGCACAGAATCGAAGCTAACTAACTCAGTGTTATACCCAATTAAAATCTCCTGTGGTTAAGATTCTTTGTTTTGTTTATTGTATTTGCATTATATTGTAACATTCACATTTAAATGTATGGAAATACTTCGAACAAAACGTTTTACTCCCAAAGGATTTGAATTCGGTACAACATTGAGTTAGCTGATTTGGTCTATTGATAGTTGCCAGAACAAAATTCATATCTAACGGCTGTAACTGTTCATCAGTAGGATGCCTGAAATGTGTGCAATTCTACAATTGGTTTCGGCTCCATTAAATCCTATACCGATTGTAGAACATTTCAGGAGGAGCCACCCACAATGTGAGCACAGTTACTAAGGAAAACAACAACAACAAAAATGGAGATAATAAACACAACAGACTGTACATGCGTGACTGGGTTTGGCCCCGTTTTCAAACTTTGGTCTCGTAAGCCTTGATAGTCAATAAGAGGACTTCAATTTGCAGTCATTGTTAGAGCGCTGGTTCTGGTACAGCTATGGGAAAGAAACTAAGTCGTTTCCTTTGCATTTACCCTTGACACTGACATCACCTCTGATGTCACACCTCACTTTTCGCATCCTAATTTGTTCTGCAAAATCTCGTGACAATCCCAGCTATTGTCAAGTGAAATTTAGGTTTCTAAGGCGGCTTAAATCGAGTTTTTTTCCGTCACGGTCTCACTCTAAACAAGAATACCTGAAATTCGACGTCTGGATTCTATCTGGAAGAACATCTGGGTTATGTTATTGGTTAAATCATTGAGCGGAAATCACGCTGGCAAACATGACAGTTTCAGAGTACCACATCACTAAAACCACTAGCCTTAGATCGCTGCAGCCGGAAGGGCAGTGGAGATTATTGGAAACTGGAAAGCTATCAAAACTCACCTTTTCTGAAGAGAGCTGTCCCGTCAACTTGTTTGTGCCACTAACTTCCTTGCTGGCCAAGTTATCAAAAGTCCCGGATGTACACATGCAGGATGTGATCGGGAAACATTTAACGTCACTGCTAACGCATGTCCGGTTGGAAACTCCGAGATCTGCTTTCTGGGGTGAAAGAATGTCACCTCCTAAAGCAGAGCCCACAATATCCTTTAAAAGTCCTCAGGAAAACTCTGCTCCCAGGGGGCACGAGAAACTAAAAAGCCGCTACGAACTCACACCGCCAAACTGATAATAGGGGAGAGAATGGAAACAAGTTATTGGTCATTTAATCAGCCATGGGGGGTGGGGGGGGGGGACTGCTAGTCGAGAAAATGAACACCCATAAGCTCTATCTTTCACCTTCGTCTAAATGCACATATCACTTAGACGGTAACACGGGGAAAAAAAGAACGAAAAAGAAATTCTTTTAACCGGTGTAAAACTGAAGGGCCAGTATGAATTTCTGGAGGCTTGTTCTTCCAAATCCAGGTGGACTATATATGTTATACTATATCACTTTACTTTACTTTATATATGCACGGAATACAATGATGTCTTCTCAAGATTTTGCCTCTAAGCAAACTCCCTGCTGGGGAAATTGTGTTTCACTGGAAAATATTTTCACTCATTGTGAGTGAAACTGTGTTTCCATAGCAATCGATTGAATTTCCCAAATGACTGTGTTTGGCCTACGAATATGAATGCCGTGGTTTTGATTTGCATGTGGAAGGATCTCTTTATATTCAACTTTTCTGTCAAGGTAAAAAGCCTCCGTTTTACAGACAGGTCATCTTGTCCTTGGAGGGTCACTTTTGTGGGATTAGTATCAATGGTGGACTTCCTTTGTGAGGAGGTTCAAGTCGGTGCGAAACCGCGGTGAAATAAAATGCAAAATGACATGAAAGGTCTACAAGTCCTTGTACCAGAGTAAGTGTAATGGGGACTCTGCAGTTGACATCTGCTTTTTATTGAGATGATTTAGCCAACCTACGTGGGAGAAAATTTACTTTTGATCCCCAACACAGAAGAAAGAACAGGAAAAAAAATGCAAACAATATGCAACAAATAAAGTAGACAGCATCTTTCCATTTCTCTACACTTCGTCATTTGATTTTGAAAGGAAGAAAAAAAGCTAAGTTTGCAGGTTAAATTTATTTATTTAGGAATCTTTGCACCTTTCAGGGCGATAATGGTGGATGGAGAAACTGTCGGCCCCAAACGTCTTGTCCTGGAACCATTGAAACTCGTTGTATATCTAGCTCGCAGCTTATCTCCCTGGTATCACAAGATTCCTGATGTTGATATCACGGGAAATCTGCGTGCTGTTAAGGTTAGTTCGCGATTTGATAGTGTCCAGTCATATTTTCCATACAGAAGGTGGATTCAGGGAAGCAACTGATTGTTCTCTCACAAAAAGACACAAGTTTGTTCCACGTTATGACCTTTTAAAAGTTATCTATGTTGAATTTTGTTCTAGTGTATTTATGTTGGTCGATGTCGATTTCATTCACCAGCACACGCTAGTTCTTAACATCACAATTTGAGAATCCAATCGACACCATCCAATTTTACAGTGTACAAAACTTGGCGAGATGCACTTTCTTTTTACCAACCTTGATTTGTAATAACCTGATATGTAACACAGAAGAAACAAACTAGCATGTTATCAGAATGGGTACTGTTTTTTGTCTCAATTAATGTAAGATGAATCAGTGATATGTTTAGTATTGGGATTGTTTGGAGACATAGTTGCTAAGAAAGGTTGCACACTCACTCACTGTTGCAGCTGTGTGTTGGTGAAGATGATATCAGAACCATGATGGGGATCTTGCTTCAGAATCTTTCTGAAGGAACCGCACCCTCTCAAACAGGTAATTCATCTGTGTTTGACGTTACTTGTCCCGAACCAGAATCCTGGGACAATCCGGCCAAGTTCTTGCTCTCTGCACAGCATTGTTGTTGACCAAGTTTGAACGATACAGAACATGTTTTGGCAAGTTAGACGTTTTCAGCACTTCGGATACAGGCAATATCGAGTCCTGGCAGTAATGTACCCTTTGTGTCATCGCAGAAATCTTTTTAGACCATACGGTTCCCTTTTTGTACGAGTTATTCGCCCCGTTTGTATTTTTGTTAGTCTGCTAGGCGAGTGTACCCTTTTGTATTTTTGATGTGTCATTTTGATCTGCACATTCGCTATTTGTGGTCTGTAGATATTGTAGTTGACATTCATGTACTCTCTCTGTTTGCTGTCTGACCATTGGAACATGACTTTCGTAAGGGACCGTATGACTTACTGTTAGAACACTATCGGACTTCACTGATTAGCACTGTACAAGCAACTGTCGACAGGTGAAACGCTTCCAGAGAAGAGTATAATTTTTCAATATTTATAACCAAAGTACTTCTTGTTTACCCTCTCCCTCAATGGCCAGAACAACTGAACCTTTTTTCAGTTTGTTTTGCCCTCTGCCGAATTTTTGGTGAATGTAAAGACGTGCAGTATTTCAAGTGGACTTTTGCCTTAACTTGGAATGATGCTGATTGTCTCCGCGTCTTATTTGACTCATAGAAACATCACAGTTGGAATCAATCACACCCGTTGTTCAGCAAGGGCTGGGTAAGACCTTTTCGTTGTAATCTTCTTTTTAGCACTCAATCGACATTCAGAGATTGAAAAAAGAAGACAGTATGCCATAGCTGAAGCAGCATGCTTTTGTTCGCATGGCAAAAGAAGGAAGAATATTCCCATCCACAGTTGTTTTTCAGCTGAAGAATTGTCTACATTATTATTATTTTAGAGGCCGAGGGTGGACACGCACGTGCTGAAAATACAGTACTTGATGGCAGTGAAGAAGTGTGGGACAAGGTCAAATTTTCCTTTGAGATTGAAGAAGTTTCTGCAGCTGTGTTTTGGAAAGAAACTGTTAAGGTGAATGCTGTATACATTGTAACGTAAAATACCCTGTACAAGTTTACACTCTGAACCTATTCAAATTCATGAGGGGTTTGGGGGCAGCTTACACTGAATGGAGGGGTTATAAAAAGATAAGAAATCAAGTCAGTCAACTGTGGATGTGGATTGATGTGTGTTGGAAATGTAATGTAAACGAAATAAATAGTTGTAACTGGTAGACGAGATAAAGTCGTAGAAAGACAATGCAGCTTGGAAGAAACGACAATATAGACTTACACTGGATGGCTGAACGGACTCATTGCCGACTTATTCATCTTCTCGTTTGGCAGCAAGAAACCTTGCTTGTTTTTTCTTTCTTTTCGAAATTCCAAGCAACACTACATTGTTCAGTTATTCCGTTTCATCTCAGTTCCTCTTCCATTCCCTTATCTACACCTGCTGTCTCTTCCTTTCCTGTGTTTCTGACACTCCCATCTTCCTTCCCTTACTTGTGACACAAAGAATGCCAACTGCATCTCGTTTGTCTTATTTTAAGCCTGTTGACGAAACGTGTTTTAGAGAAGCAAACTCCTGTTTGGGACAGTTTTCCCTTATCCGTGTGACCACCTCAGGACAAATTTGGTCCAACTCCATCATCGATGCGACTGTGGCATTGGAGAGCTGCATGCTGGACGACAAGAGACAAGAGAGTGAAGAGGGTGTGACTCGGTGAGATGTTTTGTAAGGACTTGTTAGATCTAACCTGAACATCGCTTTTACCAGTCATTTCAAAAGGAGCGTGGGTTTTACAACCGAAAAAAGGTATCATTGTGTGACTGATTTGTTCTGGAATCAGTCCTATATACTACAGTGATATTTTGATGTTTAAAATGTTGCTTGTGTCACTGTTGTTGCAGCCAGTTTTTGATGCCCTGCCTGGCGAGCAAATTCAGGCCTGTGTGTTTCTCTCACTTGTTAAGCTCATGAGCTATTTGTTTTTGTTTTGTTACCTGAACGCGAGTCCCTACTAGTACGCCATTTACCTTAACAACACATGACTCCAGGAATGAAGAAAACAGCTAGAGTTCTGTTATTCTGAAGCAAGCCTTGCGAGAAGTGCCCGACTACTACAGAATACTTTACTCCGACCCTCTGTTAAGTTAAGTTAAGTTAAGTAACTTTATTTCAACTCGGGTTGATGAGGCTGATTAGGCCCCTAGCAAATACATGCTAATATGCCGAGAAAAGTAAAATAAAAAAATAAATAAAATAAAATAAAAAATAAAAATATAAATGCATACATACGTGATCAATTAATAACTAACAATCTAACTATATCAAAAAATAAACAATCCTAAATCTTAAAATTATTACAATGAATCATATAAATCTGTACGTTACAAATGTAGGTCTCTCACAGCCTTCTTAAATTCCTTAAGGATTTTCGTTGAACGCAATTTATCCGGTAAAGAATTCCACACTTTGGCACCAATAAAAGTTGTAGATTTTAGGCCAAAGTTTGAAGTTTTCTTACTTGGGACGACTAACTTGTTGGTACCTCTCAGGCACTTCACATTATTACGTAGGACGAACAAATCACTTATATATCCCGGTAACATACCGTTTTATCAACATACTGTTGATGACAGTGTATCCAAATGAAAGATCGTGGGAACAGAAAAACATACAATACGACTACACTTTTCTTAATCTGACACAGACCTTTAATGTCAACCCTCTTAATCAGGAGAAGGAGGTGTATCGTATAGATGAGATATAACATTTATATTTCAAAGAATTGCATTTCGTTCAAGGCACACTGATTACGCTCATTTTTTTTTTTGACGTCAACTCTTTAATTGTCAGTGCTTGTAGGTTATTTTTTGTTCTTTTCTATAGGATGATTGAAAGACATGACGAGGGCTCAAGTCAAGCAGAGTCAAAGAACATGATTGACATTGTGTTTCGGCAGGCCAGAAATCAGGACAAATCGAGTAAGATGTCTATAATATGGAATTTCTTATAACCATTTAGATAATGATTATTTCATATGATTCTATATCACCGTCCATTGACCAGCCCCTAGTTTTCTTCATTGAGCAAAAAATAAAGGCTCTTTTCTTTCTTTTTTGCATAGTTGTGATAGAAGTCCAGAATGTCCACGTGTTGGTCAACCTGGAGTTCTTGGTGGTTCTCTCCAATGTCTTCATGTCGGCATTGGCAACCGATGAATCTGCTATTGCTTCTCTTCCTGCAATTCATTATTCCTCTGAAGCTTTCCCTCAAGATCTGCCTCTTACTGTGAAGGCTGCGGATGAAGAGCCCCCAGAAATCATAGTCCAAATCTCAATCAGAGACCCAGAAATTGTTCTATTAGCAGATGCACGTGACAAGGATACCAATGCATTGTTTCTGAAGGTTAGTAAACACGATGCGTCATTAGAATATACACTAGAAGCCCGAAAAGTCTGGTTAGAGGGTCATATGGCACGACCATTCCATTTAGAATTGTTGTTTGTTGGCTTAACCAACGTAATGCACCTCTTCTGTTCTTTCTGAGCTTTTGAGTTAAGTACCAGTACATTTTAGCTTTATCAGTATCTGCCGTTAGGACAAATGGTAGCATTTTTATATTTTCACCAAAGACTTCCATCTGGATGGTTTGCGTAGTTGGTAAGTGCCCACAGTGACAACATGTTCCATTTGCATTTGTAGAATGCTCTTGATTTCCGTTTTGTGCAAAGCCATGGACAACAGAAGATGTCTGGTTCTGTTACGGATCTTGTGGTTACATCTGCAGCTTTTGACAAGGACAGGAGGAGGTCAACCAAGGCAAGGGTAAGACCACCCACCTTTTGAAATAACATGATGATAACCGGTTTGGTTGATGTAGTCTTGCCCCTTTCAAAGGTGCCGTGCGTGTGTGATACAGCTCGACTGAAATTTCTTAGAATGTAGTGGTTAATTTATCAGTAGTGACACAGGCATTCTTGGAAAATCTGAGTGAAAATCTGAGTGCTCCTAACAGGAGTCAAACCTATGACCTTCCTTACTGGTTCGGATACTCTACCACTAGGCTGCAGGAGACACGTGGGTGCCTTGCCTTTAAATGAGGTTCAAGTTTCAGACGTCTTGCATGCTGCTAGGAGTTTATCATCGATGTTCGAAGTGGACAATGACTTCTAGTTGATGTAATATATCAAACACGAAGAGGAGTGTTTCATCAGATATCCAAACACCGAGAAGCGAGTTTTTTAACCGAATTCGAGCACTCTTTTTGAGTGTTTGATATTGCTTCTCAAAGGGATCAGTATTTTAAGAGAAATGTCAGTTTAAAGTTGCCGAAATTTAATGCTAATTAAGATCACATATCCAAACTTCCTTCGTAGGTGAGATTTCTTTTGTTTGGGGCTTATGAATTATTATTGAGTTTGAGAAAGATTAGATTTTGTGGGACCATGAGATGGCTGTCACGGAAAAAGCGGCCACACTGGTGGTCAGTCACTGCCACTGAGGCGCTCACTGCCACTGAGACTGAGCTAGCTTTTGCTACACTGTATTCATCGTCAGTGTGGACACACATTGGACAAAGTTCTATCTTGGTATATGAACTTGTCCAGTGCCTTACGTTTTTTGCCCATAACGTGAATGGTAGGACCTACAAAGACCTTGCCAGGAGCTGGTTGGTTCGTGACGTGGGTCTTCTCGGTGTTGACGGTGAAGCCAAAGTTGTCGCATGCAGCCAAAAACTTGTCTATGGTTTCTTGCGTCTGGTCTTTAGAGATGGCATTAAGGGCACAATCGTCTACAAACAGCTAATCGCGGATGATTTTGTTGCTGACTTGAGTGACAGTCAGCAAGCGTGGTGTGTTGTAGAGTTTGCCGTCAGTTCTGCAACGGATTTCTTTACCTGGTTCATCACTTGAAAAGGCGTCAATTCGCATTGCCGAGATCATCATAAGGAAGGAATGTTGGTGCTACGACGCATCCCTGCTTAACACCGTTCGTAACTAGTCTTTTGATCCCTCACCATTGTCTAGTATACAGGCCAACATTCCATTGTGGAACAGTTGGATGATTGCGATGAATGTTTCTCGGCATCCGAATTTTGGACATGATTTTCAACCCTTCACGACCAACGGTGTCCAAAGCTTTAGGCATGTGTTTTCTCAACTTTTAATCGAACGCAACGAACTACTTTTACAACAAAAATCTCACAAGTCCGCCAAAAAACGCACTCCGGGGAGTCCAAGCCCTGCGCTGCCCAAGCCCTGCGCTGCCCAATCCCTGCGCTGCCCAATCCCTGCGCTGCCCAATCCCCGCGCGGCCAAACTAAACAAATATATGCAAAAAACTGATCCACAACAGGCAAGTCAGCAAAGGTGATGTAGAAGTCCTGATGCTTTTCCTGAGACTTCTTACAGTTGACTGTTCCTCTCGGGCAGAAGCCCTTGTTCGAGATGCTTAATGATGGGGTTCAGCAAGACTCTGGCCAGGATTTTGCCTGCAATGGAGAATATTGATATACATCTATGATTGTCGCAGGACTGTCTGCACCGTTTACATCTATAGAGGTGGACAGTGGAAACGTCTTTGAATTCCTGAGGGAGAGTTTGGATGTTTCTTAAATGCCTGAAAGGTTATATAGATTTTAATGTTTTGTCATATGTAAATTTTAAGACACCCAAATATAACATCAGAAATAGTGAAGCTACACTGGTGAAAGGGCTCTTTAAAGCTAATGTCTTTAAGTTTTCTTTTTTTAATCGTATTGTAGACTTGTGTAATTGCCTACCACTAGACATCAGAACAACTGAACATTTTTCGTCATTTAAGAACAGTATTAATAAATTTTATCTTAATAAATCTAATGTAAAGAAGGATAGATTTTTATAATTAATTAATTTATAACATTGTTATGATATTTTGTATTATTTGTGTTACATCGAGGCAGTTTATTCTTATAAGGAATCCTTGTATTCTGTGTAACTGACCTAATTATTCAGATCTTTCATTTTTACATTTTTTATTTATTGTAATTGTTAATTTATTTTCAATTTGTATTATGTGAAGATCTGTATAATTAAAGTTGAGTAAGTAAGTAAGTAAGTAAGTAAGGGTGTAAATAGCTCTGTCAGCTTCTGAGTAAGGTCTGCTAGGATTGTGCTGTCAAGTGGTGGCTTACTAGCTGGTAAATGATAGATCATAGGTTCGACTCCTGTTAAGAGGACTGAGATTTTTCCCATTATGCTGGTGTCATTTACCGCGAAACAAACAAACAAAAACAACAAAAAAAGTTAGAATTTCATTCCCTTTTTGTAGGTCCTCCAGCTGTCCCATATCTCCTTGGTCAGCACTGCTCCTGAAGGTGGTAACATGCGTGTTGATATTGCAACTGGAATGGCTTACGTCCATGTCTCGCCTCCTGCTGTGAGAACACTGACTGCATGTATCATGTCACTGGCTCCTGCTGAGGTGTGTATAATAAAGGGAGCAGATTAGGCAAAATGCTCAAGTGACGTATTACGTGTCAATGTTCTACATTGTCCCGATTTCAGTGGTACCATTAATAATGTCACATGCAGTTTGCTTAAGCTGTGGTGTTTGAATTATTTGGCAATTTTCTTTTACGAAATGGGCGAACATTTGAATGTCAAAACGTTGACGTGGAGGGATAGTCTTACAATATTTCGAGCAAAGTTGGGGTGGCGGGAAGGGTGAGGCGAAGGGTTTCAACGTTCTCTCTTGGATTTTCTTCCAAGAAGATGATTTAACTCATTTTAATTACAATTTGCTAACCAACATGCGTATAATGAAAATAGAAAGGATGGTAAGATGGCAGTAGGGGCAAACTAAATTCCCATACTAGGACTACCCTCATTAGAACGAGACGAGATATACACATATGAAAACACTTTTGAAAGGCTCTTAAGAGGCTATTTACGTAACTTGAGAACGTAAATGGTTATAAGCAATGAAGAAATTGGCGCACAATACCAGAGTTTCTGTCGTTCCTTGTCTTTGTCGAAGTGTTACTCTGCACAACTTAAAGTGCCTATCACCTCAAAATGCTTCTCCGCTACAATAATTCTTTGCACTTGTCCCAAACATATTTTGTTGCTCTACAACCTTTTTCCTGAAGATTCCCTTTTTTACTGGCTTTCAAAGGTGGGAAATCTGGACATAGTTTGATCCGCGACCGAGCAAGGAAGCGGAATGGATTCAATACCGGGTTGACGTCACAAACTACTTTGCATCGCTGTTTTCAATGTACATTCCCAATGCAAAGTATTTTGTGACGTCAACCGAGTATTGAACCCATTCCCCTTCCTTGCTCGGTCGCAGATCAAATTACAGCTGATTTTTTTCAAGTTTTGAGAGCCTGTAAATCAGCGGATTTATAGGAAAAGGTCTTTACAGCAAAATAATATGTTTGGGACAAGTGCAGAGAATTATTGAAGCGGAAAAGTATTTTGAGGTGATAGGCACTTTAATCCACAACAATGACTGTACGAGTGGTATCAGGGTTCACACGCGCCTTGAAAGTCCTTGAAAGTCCTTGAATTTCAGAACTTAACATTCAAGGCCTTGAAAGTCCTTGAAAATTGCATTTAGTGCTGGAAAGTCCTTGAAATTTGTTGCTCACGGCTTCGTTTATGTTAAAGCTTCCTCAGGGACACTGGAGAGCTGTTTTCAGTCGTTGGCCAAGACTCCATGGTTTGGCCAATGTATGCCACAATTACGTTTTTTTTAAACTTCCTTTTATCTTTTAAAGAGTGAAGAAAATGAAACAGAGTCATCTGAGGAAGCCTTAGAACTTTGGAGTGAAAAGCCAATCACAAGTGCAGATAGATGGTATTTGGCACCAGGTAGGCTGTGATTTATCGTCTGGGTTGAATCTAGTTGTGGTGACTTAGCCTTAAGCTCTGTCCACACTTACCTGCATAACGTTTAAAATAACGCTTCATCCCCAGATCCAGAAAGTCGAAAACGTAGCCTTTTCCTTCAATTTGGTTCCGCAAAATGCAGGATAAAGTATATGCATGTTACTCAGGCCAACAATCACATGGCCGTTGTGAAGGCAGCGTTTTCAAAACGTTCGTCTTCGCTTTCCACATTAACGGACGTAGCCAGGGTTTTCCAATTTAGACTGTACTCTGAAGAGCGTTCAAAGTCGGATAAAAACTTTGCCTTTTGGATGAGCATCGCCAATTTCTGTTCTCTAATCCAGCTGCTGTAATTTCTGTTCTGTTCTAAATTCCGTTCTATTGCTTCCATTCCTGTCCTGTTTTCCTAAATGATATTCTGTTGATTCAATAAAATTTAAAAGTTCTTTATAACAGAATTTGAAACAGGATTTTCGTGGGGACGACCCCGCATATACCTCACCTGGTAACCACTGCCCCCAGAGTTGGTGCCAGTGCCAGAGCATTTACTTGATTCATTTTTTCCCTAGTTCCTGAAGACCAGTTAGTCTCCGGTAGACGTGTGTTGGCCAGATCCCTCATGGATATTCATAAGTTTGACGGAGGGATTGTCTTGAATGTTGCCTCAAACCATGTGTGCATTCGCCCTGATAGCTTTTTTCCAGTATTCTTTGACCGAAATGACATTGCATCTGTTGTTGTGGACAAGGTTCCCGACCCTCAGGTTCTTCTTGTTGGTGCTGAGGTGATCGCGAAGCGTCCAAAGGAAACATCATATGTCGAGGGTAACATTATTCAAGTGGAAGAGGGCAATGGAGAGAAATTGTATCTCGTTAAGTTTTGGGATGGTGTTAAACAACGGAACACTTCCGACGAGATTCGCATCCTCACCACCATTAAACCCGGAGGTAATTCATGTTTAGTTATCAGGTTCTGTCATAGCTACATACATACATAATTTGATTGCTTTACTACTGTATGCTAAAAAGTATTGTAATCGTAGGTGAGGTGACCCATTGGCTACCTTGCGAAACTCTGATGACAACTCCATCGAAACAGTCACCTGGAAATGCAGGCTATTGTTATCTGACTTACTTTGCAATTATTCCGACTCATTCAACTTGCACAGCATGGTCGTTTTGTCCTGAAATAAAACGTAGCAATAGGATTCAAATTAACTTCATGAGTCCACATTTTCCTAAGAACTTTGAACTTGGTCATCTCACGATGTTGTTTTGAAGATTACTTCAGAGAAATGTTCTAAAATTGTAGTGTACAGGTAGTGTGTTTTTACTTATAATTCCTTTTTTACACTGCGGTTATATGAGTGTTTTTCGTAAGACTGCTACCTTACAAAGTTTGCATAGGGCCGAGTTGTTCGAAGCAGGATTAACGCTAAACTTGGATCAAGTCCGATTAAAACCTATAGGTTGTCATGGTACGGCCTCGAACAACTCAACCCTGGACTCACCTAAAACAACGAAGGCTATGAGGTAGGTTAGAAAGTCTATTGACAAAGTTCTAAATACGGACCAGTCTCAGCCCTTGGTATTCTCAGTCTTATTGGCTCTTGACATGGAACAATAACATCATAATAATTGTATTTGTTCTGTACGGAAATATAGAAAGCAGAGAATGAGAGGTGCAAGTTCAGTAAGGTACAATACCCCGAAGAAATAGCTAAAAAGCTAATCTAGCTCACAGGAGGCTGTTTAGTTGTATGCTCAACTG
Organism: Astreopora myriophthalma; assembly: GCA_014634185.1. NCBI lineage: Eukaryota > Metazoa > Cnidaria > Anthozoa > Scleractinia > Acroporidae > Astreopora > Astreopora myriophthalma. The sequence continues at coordinate 689,766 of BLFK01000748.1, forward strand.
ATTCAGTTGAAATGACATAGTATTTGTTGTAAAGGGTGGTCGACGTCCGTTATTTTATGAACAGCTCATTCCGTAAAGACACTATGATGAGGAGGGTCTTTTCGCACAATAGGGAGCTCGAGCAATGAGAACGGCAGGCGCAACGAGAAATTCGCTCCAAAATATAAATTAGTATTATTGTATTCACGTCCCAATTATTTTAACTCTTTTACCATGTAAAATCTGAGTCTGTTATCGAATCATGTCACAGGTGTGAGCGGCATGCAAGTTTGGAGAGAGAAAAAACTCATCGTCATGTGCTGATTCTTCTCACAGACCAACGGCCATATTGGTTTACTGAAACAAAAGGGGAAGAATTTGCATAAAAATGAGACGAATTCTCGAAAGACGCGTTCTCTCCTCCTACATGGCTGCCGTTTCTTTACTTCCACTTCCAGCATTGCCCATGTGACGTCGAAGTGAACATAATCTTTACAATCTATAACTTGACACATGCAATGCTCATGAACTGAAATTTAAAGGAGGTTGAATGTGCAATGTAAATCCAGTTGATTTTAACTTCATTCACGTTTTCTATTTAGTTTCCAGTGGAGAGATTGTAGAGTCAACCATCTTGTTTGTCCGATGCACAGCCGACGTGTACCGAAAGGGTTTCGTTACAAGAAAAACTTCTAGCAAGCTGGCGGTACGAGTCTATGGCGGCACCGTTCAAGTGGTACATGCCAAGGACAGTGCTGCACTTGTGCCAGACGTTGTTCCAGACTCGTCATCTTTGGAAATTGGTAGTACTGTTATTGCCACCTTTGATGATCATTGCTGGGAGGCTGGACATATTGCAGAAATAACAAGTTTGAAAGAGTCAGGGAAACTTATCTACCGTGTTAGGTTCATAGGAGGGGGTGACACCTGGATTTTCAGTGTAAACAAAATGAGGATACTGATGACAAGGAATGCCAAAGGTTTGTGTTGTTCATATTTAAATAAAATTCGAAAACATTTGGTTAATTCTTTCATGTGCTGGTACCTTTGCCTTTCTTTGAACTTGAGGAGCTTTCTGGTGAATGTCCTGAAACCATGAAGCCAACATTTGCATGCATAATTTTGCCATGTTGTTTCCAAAATTTGTCCTACGTTAAATAAATCCAGATATTTTTTCGTTGAAATTGTTCTCTAGTAAGATTCAGTTAAAGCCAATGATAGAGGATTAATCGCCGCATTGCAATTGTTTCCTTTTTCTGAAGACTTCTTTATATTGTCCTGGGTGTCTGGAGAGCTGCTCTAGGGGACCAAAAGTTTGTGTGATGGAATTATTGTACTAATGTTGTTTTAAGGACGATGCCATCTAATATGAACCTTCAAGGTAGTTTTGCGTGGTACAACATAACTATGCAAGAGAGGAAGTCGTAGCGAGAGTTATCGGAAACATTCACGGAAGCATTGGGGGTAACCATGCATGTTAAGTAGGTTTCATTGTGAACAACAACAAAAAAAAACTGACCCCTTCAGGTTTCATTGGAATTTGATAGCATGCACTCAAACAACAGGAAGTCCAAAGCCCTTGAAAATGATGAATGGTACCTCGACTATTCTATTGTACGTTTCTTGTCACAAAATCATGGCAATGGAGCCATTTTCGACCCATGCAGCCCTCGTCTGTATTGGCTAAAAAGCCAGTAAATAACTTTTGCACGTCCCCCCAAAATTAATCATGAGTTTAATAGGCCCATAGTTTCTGGCTTTTCCAAGATCTCGTAGAAAAGAAGAAAGATATAAAACATCACACTAGGCACTTATAGCTGTAGAGAACATAAAAAACCAATGAAGTCAGAGGTGCATGGACGGGCAAAAAAGGATAAGGTGGAAACTGATTGCCTTAAGGCAATCTTCAAAAACGACGGCCTGACATTTTTCAAGTTTATTGTGATTCTGCTGGAGGAGGGTTATTTATTCTCGGAAAGAGCTTGTTTGAAATGGTTAATTTATTTGTAATGGCACGGGTGTACTCAGAAAGAAATCCAAGTCCTCCTAACAGGAGTTAAAGCTATGAACGTCCGATTCCTAGTGCGGATGCTGTACCACTGAGCTACGGGAGACTCGTGGGGTACCGATGCGATTCAGGGAGGGGAAAAAACTAACTGAACTAGCAATTAGAACGTTATAGGTTGGACTCCTGTTAGGAGCACTCGGATTTTTTTTTTTTGCTCCAGTACGCCATCATTTCATTCATTTACAATTCACCATCTTCTTTACTACATCTGTGAACTGCATCTAGTTTGCCATGGAACAATGATTTTATAAGTAAATGAATTTCATATTACATTTTCGAGTAGACTCCGTAATTAACGTCAGATTTCCTCGAAATACACTGAAGTACAGTGACATAGTCCCTTTAAATTAAACAATCGGATCTCAAAGCTTTAGCCAACCCTAAACGATTTCACGAAATTGCGGTGAGTGAGTCGGAGGCAGTTTTGGCTTTGCTACACCATGGTTTACAAAGTGGTGCAAGGTAGCCCTTAGTGAGGAACGACCAATGCAGTTGCTTCATTACTTTTAACGCCTAAGCTGAAAACACGTACATCTTGGCCAAGTGAAAACAAATCAGGATTATTGTGATCATTTTAGTTCCTGAGGGAGTGGTAGGCGTCGGCACAGTGGTATGGGCACAGTCCTCCAACACGACATACCGCAAAGGATTTGTCTCATGCAAGGAGACCAGGTTACATGTAGATCTCTATGATGGGGACAAATTCGTGTACGAATTGAAGGACGCATTGCACAGTGTCATTCCTGACATTCCTCCAAGGGCTGCTGATATCAGACCCGGCACAAGGGTGATCGCTAAGCTCAAGAACAATTTACAGTACTACAGCTCTACAGTGAAGGACGTAGACCTTTCTGAGCCAAGTGAACCAAAATATCATGTGAAGCTAGATGGTGGAGAGGACACATGGGTTTCACTCTATATGTTGAGAGTGATCCCCAAAGATGTTCAAGCCGGAGGTAATCTTTTTCAGAGATTTCTCTTACTAAAGCTTTGTCCCCCTTGTTGAACACTATTTCTGTAATCTTGCGTGGTTATCGCTTCATTCCTAAGTTGCAATTTCATTTTCTATTGGTCATGCATTTATTTACAGGAACACCAGCCTGCATAGGAGGCAGTTTTCTTGTTTGCTTGGCTGCGAAATCTTGAGACGTTGAGACGCTATTTTTCTTTCCCTCTGGACCCCACCCCAACATTTGTTGTTCAAAGGCAAACAACTCATAACAATTCAAGAACTGCAACGTAACGCCTTTTATGCAGGCTATGGGGGTGTTTACATGATACCAGGGCAACTTTCGTACCAGAGTGAGTTCACCGCAGTTCCCTCTCGTGGCACTACATACTGGCGTGAGTTTACCCCAGCTGCCGTACCTGAGCGAGATTTTCGCGAAACCTTGCACCGGCATCATGTAAACAAGGAACAATCTTTCATCTCGTTATAAGATCAGACCCATGTCTGACTGGAGTGGTTAGCGCATGCGTTATTTTTCCTAACTGGCGTTTTTTAACCGCAATGGAAACGGGCGGAATAACAAATTGTCACGTAGACTCGATATGAAATCACTAAGCCATACCGGAATGAATTTATCTCCGTAGCGAGTTTTCGCATGTAAACACCCCTAAGAAGGCACTGCCACAAATCACCCACAGAATTAAAATATTGCCACACAAAAAATAAAATTTTGCCACAAAATTAAAATATGGATTTCACATCACTTGAATTAGAAAGGTGACTGTCTTTTGTTGAATAAGGAATGGGTCACTTTATTTGATGGACTAGTCTCAATTAAGGGTATAAAATATCCTGTGAATTGAGCAGTTTCTAAGGTTTCCGTACATTCTCATACTTAGCCCTTTAGTGTACTGTAAGGTACTGTAAATTTGGACTGGTTGATTTTGCTGTTTTGTTCAAGTTGTGGAAGAGAACTTACCAGACCATATTGAGGTTGATGATGCTCAAAACAGTAAGACAGAACAGGTGAGATATTTGTCTACGGTCTAAAATGTTGAAAAACAATTGCCTTGGATTTTTTGGTCTATCTTAACTGCCGTAAGTGTGCAAACGAGCTCCTATTTTTTTGTGGTAGTTGGTGTTTGCAATGGATGGATTTGATGTGAAAGTAGAGGGTATGCTTGGCGGCCAAAGGATTCCACTGTTGTCTGTAGATGGAGCTATTCACGGAGATATGAGGAACTGGTCTTCAGCAGTAAGAGTCATACCATTGTTTTCTTCTGTAATACCCTCATTTATGAACTGTTGAAAGGGTTATGTTGGGATTACAGTTTGAAGTTTGTAGCACTTCAAAGGTTAAACTTCAGTGGTTATCAGCGGGGTTTTTAAAATTAAAAGTTCTAAGTGAGTAAGTGCACCCAAAAGCATTGCTTTTAATTGTTGGGAATGCTGTGTGGCTATAGCTTTTATAGTGATATGAGGTGATTAAAAGTATTAAATGCAATAGCAACTCAGCACTGCTACCGTCAGTGGTCAAGAGCAAATGATATCTCATTAAGTCGGCTTGGCAGTCAGTTGAAGTACCTCTGAGATCTTGAAAACATGCCTTCTGTCTAAAACGTGAAATTGCAAATTGCTGAGGGCTCGAGGTTCTAAAATGATGTCTATTAAGGCAAAGCAAGGAAAGATAGTGGGCTGATTATACGGTGAATACTTGCCGCCGGACTTTTGTGGTTTTAGGTCCAAACTGTTCTGAGAACCATTCTCCTTGACCTTTATTCTTACTTAAGAAGCTCCTGTGAATCAGTGCTATGCATTTTTTATTTCGTCAAAACAAGGTGTCCAAATGAACAAAAAAAGAAAAAACAAACTTTCGCATGTTTTTCAAGTTTCGTTCTATTTCTGTTTGTCCCACCCGTAGCGGCAGAAAGGAGTTAATAATTTCAGTGCATAACATAGTCTTCATCATTTATGATGTTAATTGTGTGCCTCCTCAAACGCAGATTCATCTGTCAGCATTTCCCGATAACATTCCTTCACTAATGCATATTGACCCGTTTTCTCGTAATACAATTACCTTCTTGGTAAGCTAAGCAGACACTTGTACTTTGAATCAACAGCTTTCTCTGCATGCCGAAGCTAGCCTTATAGGCAATTACTTCAACGAGAATGCGTCTGAATGGGAACCTCTTATTGAACCAGTGACAGACGAGACAAGGCAGGTTTCTCGTGAATGGGGAGTTACTCTTGAGGTGAGAATTGCCTGCTATGTTCTCAGCAGGGCATTAGGATGGCAGCAAATGGTTGTTCAAAGCATGGGATGGTTACTCAGGGCTGCTGCAGTCAAGGAAAAGTCAAGGGAATTAGCAATTTTGAGGAACTGAGTGAATCAAATCACAAACGTAGCCTACATATAACATGAATTGAAGTGTGATCATCGCAGTTAATGAAGCACTTAAGCGGTTTGCAACAAAAATTCTTTGAATTTTGCTCATGCCAGTGTACTCTGGGGGGAAAAGTAATTGCCGCGACTAAATTGATCGGCAACATTATAGAGCCTATTCACTGGCGTGATCAGCAGTCGTGTTCTTTTTGTTTTTGTTTTGTTTTTTAAACTGAAACGAAAATCTGGCCGCAACATGGCCGTTGTTTCTTTATATATATAGGGACACCGATATGGCCTTTGTGACATCATGTGCATACATGAACTCCATACTTAATTTCGAATTTGCAAAAGGAAAGCGTAGAACGTCTTCAAATGGAGTTCAAACAACACCAGTCACTGTTATAGACCTGCTTAATAAGACAGCTTCCTTGATCGTCTTTTGAAACAAGGGGGTGAGAAATTATTCCTCTACTTAGCATTTGTTGTTATGTTGTATTGGCGCTGTTGACTTCGATGATCCCAGGACAGCTAGTACCGATTTGCTTTTCAATGGTCTATTGACCTTTCTTGTTTTTAAACCATCAGCTTTCTATGGCAAATGGTGATAGTGATGATAGCAGTATAGAAGACAGTTCTGAAGCAGGCATGTCACTGAGTGTGGAGTCCAAGGACTTTATGGAGTTGACTGTGACGAAATCATGTTTGGACGTGCTCACCAAGCTCGGAGCGGTGAGTCAAATTAGACCTTGGTTCATTACGGAAAATAGCAAAATGCATTTGTGAAAGCAAGCTGAACACCATGGAAGTAGTTCTTGATGGCTAGGTTACCATATTCTCACAAGTTTTGGAACTTACTTGGTTTCTCAAGTATTTGGGCGCAAGGGGAACAACATAGCATCTAATTTTGCAGTTGAAACGTTTAATCTTCCAAACTGATCTCAGAGTTGGTGTCCTTTTCGAAAAAGGGAACTTTCACGATTTTGCAAGGTAGTTTCCGCGGGGAAATTAAATTTTGAGTGGTACAAGTAAACAACTATGAGTGTGGTACATGAGAAGTACGTAATTCACATTCTGTTAACAGATGAAGTGAGAAATTCATGAGAATACAATTGGTAGAAATTTCACGTTTAGTGCTTCGTGCAGACTACGTTCAATGCCAGGTGGGGGTGTACTAGCCTACTTGCAGGCGGTAGTTTGTGTTTCGTTCGCCATATTGGACGGGGGGAAGATATGGGACGAGTGACAAAGCCCCCCTCGCTTTGTCACTCGTCCCAGATTTTCCACTATATCGTCCATTATGGCGACCGGGTTTACCAGGTTTCGAATCTCTCGAACCTCGGGCTTGAAAACACAGATTACCGCTTGCAAGCAGGCTAGGGGTGTACCCCCAGCAAAAAAGGTGAAAAATCAAGGAGGCCTTGGTCCACCCACAAAGCCCCACAACCCCATGACTCATAATCACATCAGTGGCTTTTTGACGCCATAGGAATGGACAGGTAGTGATAAAATGTTAACTTATAGGGAGGGTGAAGAGTGGGAAACTCGTATATCTCGCACTTCATGTGTTCATACAAGACGCTTTAGGAGTGTATACTTCGGTGTTGTTGTCTTAGGTGTTCTGAAATCTGTGTCAGGAATGGGGAGTACCGAGCATTGAATTCTCCGTGTAATAAAGAGAACAGAGGGCATTCCCCAGTCTTATTCCTCTCCCAAAAACTATGAATTCTTCCAGTCAAAAAAGCATTGAGAATGAAAATTTTCATTCAGACATTGTGATAAAGCCTGGAAAATATGTCCAATGCCGAAATTTTCTGCTACGTTCTTTTCAAATCCATCATCTCTATCACAAGCCTTATCTTTAATAATCTAAAGTTAATTAAATTCCCGTGTTAATCGTAATATAAGCGTAAACATAGTCCAAAACGTCATGAAATTAATTTATGAAATAACGAAAATCGGGACTTCAATGAATCCAAACGCTTCGACAACGAATCAAGAAAAGGTTAAAACCGTTTGCAGAGGGTCTGGTCGTCTCGCTGGCGGCATTTTGACGGATTGTGATCAATTTGTGGAGTTTCGGTGGGAAGATGGCGACCGCAAGTTATTTCTCTTTCGCGATTTGTTTTGCCTCGATGACATAAATGAGCAACCTAAAAAAAGCCTCCTGAAAAGGAGAAGAAAAACAAGACAAAGGTTTCTTCTTTGAAGAAACACAGAGGTACGCCTATAAGGGGATATAATGGACCGAAAATGGGGTCGAAAATAATGGACTGAAAATGGGGCAGAAAAAACACTTACCCTCAACCTGGTTTAAGGCAGAAGGGAAAAAAAAGAAAAAACAAGATGCATCATTCATGTCACTATGAGACATTGGGACACTGGAACGTGGGCCTTGTGGCTGGACCCAGGGCCCCTCGGCGATGAAAGTTGTTGGAAGCGCTAAACGGGAAATTCCTACCAATTGTATTCTCAAATATTTAATAGAACATGTAACTCAGGGACGTAAATTACAGTGAGAAGCACCAACAAGATTAAGCCCATTACCCACAACAACCCTACCTGAGTGCTAGGGTCACACTAGCACCAGTGTTTGCTTTCCTGTGGTTACCTAGCGCTGAAAGTTGTTCTGGGTGGTAGGGTAATCCTACCTGTGCAATTTTGCTTGTAAACTTGGGCTATCTTTGACCCTCCTGCTAGGGTAACCCTAGCACTAGGGTTAACCTACCTGCTTGTAAATAGGGCCTTAAAGTAGCTCACTTTTTGAGTTCACCGGAGTGCAGAGCGAAGTTCGCAGGTTGAAGCTCCAGGTAGACCCATACCCCTTTGAATCTGTCTTTGCCTTGACACTTACTTGTGGATGAAAGGTTGTCCCCTTGAGCCAGCTTGGATGAGCTGTTCTTTCACATGAAACTTCACAAACGTAGCCGAATGGGGTTCTGTATACACTGTGCGTCCGTCGTTGATTAACTGGGTGTTACCAAGAAGCTAGTTTGGCCATTGGGATGCACTTCAGTGGTTGTTGCCAAAGTGTAGAAGTGGCCAGTGTAGAAGTGGCCAGCGTAGAGCAGTTCAATAGGTCTTTACCGCATTCCTCTCAGTCCTCGACGGTAAGTTACGAAACGGGGCT
>BLFK01000748.1:703274-720043 GCA_014634185.1 Astreopora myriophthalma
TTAAAGAACTTTCTTTGACTGGTGCAATTTAACAACCGACATGACCTGTTAGGCGTGCCAGTGGGGATAGCTTTGAACAATACTCTACTTCCAGCAAGCACGAAAGGGTCCTTGCACTTGGAACCGTACTATAAAAACGAATGCACGTTAGTGGGTTAAACGTCTCAAACCAACAATCCCATCGTAACAAAAAGCATAATAAATATAGCAAAACATGAAACCAAAAGACAATCAGCTAGCTTTGTCTATAAGAAACGATTTTTGAATCCACAACAACCGACAGTAAATAAAAATCGGCTGCCCTGTGTATTTATAATATTGATGTATCACTTCGGCTTTCAGTAACCGACCTTTTCCACACTTCCAATAAATTATCAGACGAACAGCCAACCTGCGTCACAGAATGACTATTCACTGGTATATTAGGACTACATCTACAGGCCGACGGGCAGGTTTTTTTGCGGGAGGGTGCGATCCAACGAGGAAACGGACCAAACAAGCGCCGGAGGCGCGAGTCTCTAGGGGGTCCAGGGGCATGCTCCCCCGGGAAATTCTGAAAATTAGGTTGTATGAGACTGCATTTCGTGCGTTTTGATGGCAGTATGATATGAACACTGGCACCCAAAAGCGAACTTAAAAACGTGGATATTACTCAAACCTTTGAACTTCAAAATTGATTTTTTTTGGTTTTGGCGCAGAGACTACTTTAAGTACGTATTTTACGGTTTTAGAGAATAATGGGACTATTTAAAAAGAACAAAAATAGAATTAACGTTGAAAATCCGTATTATTCACTGGGTTTGCTGCAGCAAACCACGATGAACAGCAATCATCATGATCTTTCAGTAGTGTGCCAAGTTCTTAGCAAATAGAACTGCTGCATGTAACATGCAACGAGAAACAATTTCTTTCGAGCCGTGATGTCCAGACATGTCTAGGCATGGCCGAACGAAACATTGAAATTGATTAAAGTTCTAGTCATCTATTGACTAATCTCCGTCGCCGGCTGCTAATCAAACGTGGAATATATTTCAAAAACTCATTAATAATTCATGACGAAAATACAAAGAAAATTAATTTTTTAATGGGTGTCTTTATATCTGATAAAACACGGCTAAATGTTTACCTCCAGTTTTACGTGGGAAAATAATTAGAAAACCCAAGGATTATTAAAAAATTAATAGATCTGCAACAGAAGTTTTTGAAGCTGTTAAAAAAACTCGCAGCAGTGTTTTATCGGGTCTAAAAACACTCGGCTACGCCTCGTGTTTTAGAACCCGATAAAACACTGCTGCTCCTTTTTTAAACACTACATAATGGTGCGTAGGAATCAAACATCGCCACCCACAACAAGCCCTCAGGAAACCTATGCAGAGATACTGAAAAACACATCAGAGATAAACTGAACTCGGGCAATTATGACCGACAAGAAAACCGGCGATTCACAAGACGTGAGGGAAGACCAAGACAGGAACAGCAACAACAATACAGAAATAGACAAAATGGGGTATTACGCAACAGATCCGGCTTCCAACCAACGGATGAACGTGGAACACAGTATTATCAGGAAAGGAGATACGCACTACGAAGTCGACGTTTTTTAAACGAGGGTCCCACTCCTGGAGGCCGGCCCAGAGGCTAGAAACTCACGAATTTACAAACCACGACTTGCAGGACACAGACTTTTTTGGAACGGAAACGGACTAGAATACTTGCACAAGGGAAAAATAAAAATGCTAGCTCGATCAATAAATAGGACATCTTGAAAAGGCGAATCGTGGACCTTTCATCCAGAACATTAACTAATTCAAAGACTGATTTACTTCGCAAGGGCCTAAACTTCTGCCCCACACCGCCACCACCCAAGGAAGGAGGAGTTAAACGACGACATTGATGCATTTGCCCGTAGACTAAACCTGAAGGAATTCCACGCTTCGGACGAGATGGAAGATATTACCAATGGACCAACTCAACAACGACCAGCGACACTGGAGAAACTGAACCAAAGGGAACGTAAGGGATCGTACAGACCATCCAGAGAACCTTAGTGTGTTGAAAATATTAGGCAAAACATTATTGAACAACTAACCAAAAAAACGACGATTCCAACGTAACAATCTAAACGAACGCGAAAGGTAGCACTAACAAGGCTAAGTAATGACAGAAACATCGTTATAAAGCCTGCAGACAAGGGAGGAGCAACAGTAATTTTAAATTCAGACGATTGTGTAGCTGAAGCTTTGCGGCAGCTTGACAATACAGAATACGACAAAAAGGTTGACAAAGACGATACAAGGGAACATGAAAAGAACACTAATCAATGCATCACTGAACTAGCAATCAAGGGGTGTATAGAAAGAGACACCAGGAGGCTTTTGAGACCTGTGAACTCAAGGACCCCTGTGTTACATGCTCCCAAAAATTCACAAAACAAATAATCCAGGCAGGCCGGTCGTATCATCAGTTAACAGCCACACGGAGATTTCCGCCTACGTTGACGACTATTTAAGACCGCTGGCTGTCGCACCCCTCGCACCCGTCGCACCCCCCTTCCCTACGGGCCTGATCTAGGTTTTGAGTTACATGTCCGGATGCATTAAAGGCGAATGACGAGTTCGTATTCTAATCGGACCCTGAGCTTAGAAAATTTGCCTATTCACCTATCAGTTTATAAGTCTCGAATTAATTTCAGGACGGATAAGGGTTATACATTGAGACGGATTATCTCTCTCCATTGAAATTACCTTAGCTGCCTGTCTTCAAATAAGTGATGACCGTGCAACGTCGGGTGCGTTCAACTGGCCTTATTCCGGAATAGGATTAGGAAGGTTTACTCCCTAGGAGAATTTTGACGTCATCGGTATGCAAAGAACATTTTCAGCATCGTTTTCCGAGAAAAATGTTGTGGAGGAATCGTCCTAAATTTTATTTCCAAAGCAATATTTGGAGGTTATTCCGTTTATTCTCATTCCAGCATCGGGTCAATCGAACGCACCCTTAGTATTCTTATATTTCAGTTCGATGAAACCGTGATATTAATGCCAGAAATGAGCACCATAAATGAAATGGTATTGGTTGCGGATCTTCGCCCAGATGAGGTGATTGGAAAGTCTAAATAAACTAGCGGGGCTCTCTTTCTCTCAAAATCTTTTAAATAATCGTGGACGCGTAAAAATTAACAGTAAGAGTTTAAAAATGCTACTGTTAACCATCAGAAGTTTTGATTTAAAGCTGGGAGTTCTTTTCTTCTATACACCACTTTTTCAATAATCTGACGGTGGTTAAAGTTCAACACTGGCTGATAGCTTCCTAGACAAACAGTAGAAGGTTTTAGAACGTCTTCTCGACCCACTGTACTTGTGATTCGCCATCTAAAAGGATGCCATCCTAAAATTATACATCAAAACAGTCTTTGGAACTTGTCGAACTTTATGTGTGAGCAGCATTGTTATGACATTTGGCACAGTGCGTTGAATGATGGCAAAATCGTTTTGCCTTCCTTGCGTCTTTGTGGCCTTTGCTTCTAATTATACTTGTTTGTCTACATTTCAGGAATTTCTGTGGTATTGTACAACAGTGCATTTACCATGTTGCAAAGCTGCTTTTCTGCATACTTTCTTTTTATTCTTCAACTTAATTCAGTAGATTGTTTTTGTTTATTTTACTTCCCTCTGTTTCAACGTGAAAGGTCCGTGTAAAATTTCCTTGGCTTAATTTCATCATGTTTTGTGGCTTCCTTGGCCTTTCTTCATGTTACGGTTTCCATTATCGTTTAATTTTTAATTATTACCACTATCACCGTCACTTCCACTGTCACTATCACTTTCACTATCCCAGTCGCCTTCATTATCATCATCATCATCATCATCATTATTATTATTATTATTATAGCAGTCTAAAAGGTAAAATTCTCGTAATATTAACACAATGAAAGAGTGTGTGTAAACGTAACCAACCACTGAAAAATCTCTAAACATAACAATTAACACTGTATGTCTAGACTGAAGTAACTATGTGCTACTGAAAGCTGGTAGCGCCGTGTCTCGCGTTATTTTCAAACATTTTAAGAAATCTACCTTAAATCTGAAACTTAGTAAAATTCCTGTTCCGCAAAAAGGCCTATAGCTAGACTTGGATTAATGATGATGTGGTCTTGAGTGACTTATAACCTGTGTACTGCACCTTAAGCTCCCATGTGAGTGGCCCGTACTTCAAGTCTTCTCCTTATCTTTCGCCCCACGGTTCTCGATTCACGGGCAACTCGAGTGTGACCTCCATTTCTTCGTTGTCAATGATTTGGACGTCAGTGCTCAGTGTACAGAGTGACGTTCCACGGAGCTTTTACTTGTCATTCTCATAGAGAGGCTTAGGTTTGACTGGTTTATTAATAATAATTATTATTATTATTAGGGGCCCCAATTACCGGTGGAATGGTAGTGGCTTTCATGTTCCACATCTTTGCAACCTCTGTCTCTAGGTCTTTGTATTTGATCAGTTTTTCCATTTCTTTCACTGATACATTCTTTTCAAAGAGTATATAGAGGTCAATCAGGATGCACACATTGTTATTATGGTCTTTAACAATGATGATGATACTTATTATTATTATTATTGATTCTTATTATTTTGTTGCAATTTAACGTCGCATCTTTTCTTTGGTAAAATGGTTTTAGACAACACTAATATGGTCAAACTGTGGTCTCTTTCAGCTTGTTTCAGGAACCATTGTATCAATAGTTGTTCAAATTGAGGGTGGAGAAGGCCAAAGAACAGTAACAATCCGATCGCCTTTGCAGGTTAGTTCTGCCAGTAGATCTATTGGTCAAGTTATCAGGTTCGATTAAGCTGAAAAGAGAGGACAACCACGTGAAATTGGACCCGAGCATTAGTCAGATTATAAAATTGAGCACGATTGGAATAAAGGGAATTTAGGGGTGGATTCTTCAAAATCGCTCTATCAAAAGAGCTGAGTATAAATTGGAGTCGCACTGTCTCTTCAACTGTACAGATCTTTCTTAACTCAAATCGCACATCTGAAAAAAGTGTACTACTCTGTATTTGAAGCAAGAGCATTCAAATTTAGCGAAGGTACAAATGCTTGGATGCTGTTTCCGTTCATAGGCTTAATTTTTCGATTCAATCCATTTTTGATAGTCGCTCGAACATGGCGAACAGCAAAGTAGAAGTACTCTCCTCTTGAAATCCCTTGTAGCTAACTTTCAACAGTTTCCAAAAGCTCGAAATGTCAGAATTGAATGCCTTTACGGCAGCCACTTTGCCTCATGAACCCAGCTGTTGTCATCGATGGTTTAGAACGGAATAGGCCATTTCCGAATTCACGTTAGCCTCTTTTTCAAAGCGAGTCTAAGTGCGAAAGTTTTGTGATGGTAATTAGTTTCACTTTGCATATGAATAAAAACTTATTTTCATAACAAAGACTTCGCACTTAGACTCGCTTTGAAAAAGAGGCTAACGTGAATTCGGAAATGGCCTATTGGAACATAAGTAAGTCAGGTTTATTGTTCTTGACTTAGTGACTTTGTTGAATGATTACGCTGTGAAATATTAGTGTAATGGCCATATTTACGGATTAGAAACTCGGTTAGGCTGGAAAGCATAAGCAAAGTGTAGGAATAATACTCACCAAGTCGTCCGCTCGAAATAGTGAATACATTTGTTCGACTAGGGGGTCAGGTGAGCACAGGTTAGCCACATGACAAAGCCCAGGAAAACGGCTCGTCGGCAACACCAGCTGATACCAAAATTTAGTTTTGCACTTCCCACCTTTATTCGTCACAGAAGAAACTAAAGTTTGGTTGTATCTTGATGCTTTCAAGTTTCATCAATTAAGTATATGAAATTGAACTTTTCAAGTTTGGTCATAAAGGAACTGATTTTATGTCAATTTCAGTATCGTTAATAAATCTGATTTGACAGATTAACAACCACTTCCCAATCCCAATGGATTTGATGTGCAAGAAGGAAGAACAGTTTTCTAAGGTCACCACAGTGCAACCTGACAGTGTTTACAGTGTTCCTACGATGCTGGCCCACAAAGCCGCACTCCATCTCAGGCCCGGAGGATTTGGGTTTGTATCGTTAGACCTTATCCAGGCTGGCCACCACTTTGGATATCTTATTCAGGGTTCTTACGAGTTATGGGAAACCTGGAAAGTCATGGAATATAAGAATTTCATTTTCCAAGCCTGAAACTGTCATGGAAAATTATATATATGGCAGATAAATTATTGCAGCTGTCAAAGCAAGCACAAAATTAAATAGAGGCGAGTTGTGTCAGAAAATACTGACCCTAAGCAAAGTTTGTTTTGACAATTTTTGAAAGTGACAGCTACATTTTAGGTGATGCAAAAATGGAAAAGGTCATGGAAAAGTTACAGAAATTCACGGAATTTGAAAGGTTAACAAATCCCGTTACTATCATGCAAATGAACTACCCATTTCTAAGCGGCCAAATAATGTGAAGTTTGGAATTTTTATGGCCATGAAAGAAACCGTTAGTTCGTAAAGCACATATTTAAAGTTGCACCTAAACTCGAGTATTTTTCGTTTTTAATACAAATCTCTCCAGCCAAAGCAAACATATTTTGCCATTTGTACCTCAAAATTTTGCTTTTTATGTGCCACAAAGAGATACGCAAAGTTCGCAAAACAAGCAATCATTTGGACCCACGACCGAGCTGTGAGAGGCATGAATCTATTTTCCATTTTACGTCACAAACTGTTTTGCAATGCAAAAGTTCTTTGAAGACTTGGATGCAAAACAGTTTGTGAATGGACCCATGCCTCTCATGGCACGGTCGTGGGTCCATATGACTGCTAGTTTTGCTAACTTTACATAGCTAGTGCAACACATAAGAAGCCAAATTTCGTGGTGAAAATGGTAGAATATTTGCTATAGAATTATCTTAACAACGAAAAATTATACATTTTTGCCTTTAGGTGCACTTTAAAGTCGAAAGAAAATTCCTTATCTAATCGTTTTCTTCACATGCTGTACATCAGGTATGTTGAGAGTTCTCCTCTGTTGTGGAACAAGCTGGCATATGAGGGCCATACTTCAGTCAAGTGTTCTTCCCCTGATGGGGATGGGCCACCTTTCCATATTGAGGTAAGCTCCGTGCACATGATACACCAGCTTCTGGAGTATTTCCTGCTACTAACTATTCTAACTCTCATTGTAAAAGTGTTTCTGGATGACAACCACCTTAACATGAAGTGATTCAAGTTTTGCAATAAGCCCAACCCCCCTCTACTACGTTGCCCTTCTACGGCGTCCCCCTCTCCACAAGTTAGTTTTTCAGCCCCCCATGCTGATCCCCACCCCACGATGGTTTTATTAAGCAAAAATGTTGCCAGGTAATAGTCACCTTAAGATAAAACAATACAAAGTCTGGAATAATCTTCCTACCCGCTTCTATTACGTCCCTCCCAAGTAAGCCTTCTATGATGGATCTTGAAAATTGAAGTCCTTTGGGAGTTTCACGTAGCTTTTTCGGTAGTTGCAAATCACAAACAAAAATTTGGCGCGACTAAAGCATGATATGATGGTCTAACTTTGCGTCCATCCAACATTTTGTTAAAACGGTGAGGGGTTGGAGAAAGGGTGACTTTCAGTTTTCTTTTGATATTTGGGACTTGATACTTGATACATGCCAAAGAAAGTCGCTTCGAGCCTTGCTGCCACTCATACGCCAGGTGACTGAGCACGCAAGTGTAAAGAGGTTCATTTGCATTTCTCTGGTTATTCTGCAGGTTGACTGTGAACAAGTCTCTTATGCTAAAGTTCATGGCTCCACGGAGCATGCACCAAATTACATCCTCCATATCTACCCACCAGCCATTCTGCATAATTATTTGCCATACAACGCTCGCTTTGCATTGCAGGTTAGTACAATTAACTTTCCCTCGGGATTTTCATGTTTTCGTATTAATAAACAAATAACAAAGTATGGATTGGTTGTTATGGCTATGAATTATTTATCAATCTTACAGGGCTCAGCGGGAGATAATGACTTGCGACTGGCCGCAGGGGGTTACAAACCATGAAGAAAGCACGGGAGTCGCTTGAATCAGCTCGAATTTTTGTTGTCGATAGGGGGCTTAAGCAGCCATAACTCCAACAGCAAGGAAAACGTCTAACTTGTATAGCGCCAACTTGTTAACATTGTGATTTGCAGGCGAATGTCCTTTTGCAGAGGACGGCAAAGAAATGTTGCAAACTGTACAACGCACATACAGAACTATTGTTGTTGTTCAATGTTTTCTCGTTTGAAGTTTCCTTTTGTTGGGTTTTGGTTGTTGCTTGCGTGACAATTGCATGGGTAAACTCCTACATCTGCTTTCTTCCCCGTCTCGAGTCCAGCTTATTTCAGTGTATTTCCATTCATTCCTAGGGCTTGCCTCTTGATCTCAAGGGTGGTGACAAATGGCCCCTGTTTTCTGTCAATATTGACAGAAAAGTCACTCTTCGTGTCCAGGTAAGTCTTTCTTATGAAAATTAGGTTTCCTCCATGTGTTGCTTAAGTTCCTCACTTCACTGCATTGATCAAAATTACATTTCATTTCATCTCCACAGTACAATGTATGTCATTTCATACATACTTTCCACTGGATCATGAATTCGCCTGCTACAGGATGTCATACGAAATCCCATTTGATCAGCTCGCAGTTTGCGACGGTGGTAGCTCACTTAGTAGAGCAATGTGCAGCACAATTGCACCGTTGAGTCGCGTTCAATCCTGGATTTTTTTTTCCAGGCTCCATTGCAACTGCTTAAGTTGCTCACTTCACTGCGATGATGATCACATCATGTCATTTTACCTCTGCAGTACAATATATAGCATTTCATAGTTTTTCATCCATACGTAAACTAATGCTAATTACTGTCACAAAAAATTCGCACTTGGAAATCGCTTTGAAAAAGAGGCTGAAGGTAACTTGGAAATTAACATTTAAACCAGTACTGTGTGTAAAACAGGTATTATTTTGCCTTTTCTGCTTTCAGGAAACAGTAATTTCCTTAAGGCTTCATCCCTAACATTTTGAGATGACTTTCTGAATTGAGTAAAATCTATAGACCGAATTCATAAGTGGCAGCTGATAAATTATTCTCTCATCTTTATGCTAATTTTCCTCCCTAGCCTCATTTTAAAGCAAAACTTCTTTTCAATTTTTTACATGCTAACGAGGCCAGTAAGGAAAATTAGCATAAAGAGAAAAGACTAATTTATTAGCCGCCATTTATGATTATTAGCCGCTATTTCCCTTTTTGACTGAACTTTCATTCTGACCATCCTTTCGTTGTTGGCTAGAGAGAATTTTCTCAGCAAGGAATTTTAACTTCTTGCTTTGTCAGATTGACAATTACCAGCGAAGCTCATGGGAAGGAGTAATTGAATTGTGGAAAGGAATGGACGAACTCACAACATTTACGCTTCGGTCCACTCATGTGGCAGCGTATGGCAATTACCTGGTAAGATTTTACTCTGAAACTGTACCTGTGCAGCTGGCAATCACAGTCACTTATGCAATGTCGATTACACGTAACAAGGTGGAGTTTGAATACTAATTTGCATCTTTCGAAAAGCTTCTGGTGGCTTGTTTCAACTTACCAATCAATAAAGCCTGGTTCCCACTTGTGCGATGAGCATAAGCATAAGAAAAATCGTGTGGGAACGGGTGTGAAATAAGCATAAGCCCAAGAAAAGGAACTTGTCCCTTTCTTGTACTTGTGCTCATCTCACGCTTGTGCTAATTTCACAACTGGGAACGAACGTGAAATAAGCATAAGCATAAGCGCTAAATTAGCAGTTGCTCATATTTCGTCGGCCGTTACTGCGCTTGCGTATGCCTTATTTTCTTGTGCTTGTTTCACGTGTGAGCCACTTTAATGCCAACTGACAGCTCCACACTTTCCCTTCCATTTGCCCATTCAACATAGCATAACATGGCGTAACATAATTTTCTTAACGCTAGTAACACAAAGAGTGTTTGCCGATTCTTCCGAGCCATATAGGGACGGGCTCAGGCTGACACATCACAATACACTAAGGGCCTGTTTACATGTAGGTGGGAGACCCCAGGCAGGTGAGGTAGCCGGCCTAGCCGTCGTTACAACTCCAGTATCCCGGGGTGAAGTTTGTAGAGGTGGTTGTTGCAGATACAACTTGAAGCCGACCCCAGCTAGGCGGGTTAGCTCACCTTGAAATGTTTACCTGGCAAAATGCGAGCACGGCTGACAGGTTTACCCTAACTTGCAGACCACCCAACATGATCGTATTAAAATCTGAGATTATATAGAGAGGCAGCTTACCCCACCTAGGCCGGCTGCGTCATCTACCTGGGGTCCTCCACCTCCTTTTAAACATAAGATAACGTAAGATAATTGAACACGTTACACCAGCAACATCACGGAGGAGCTGAACTACATACAGTGTATAATGTGATAAATAGATTTGATCGTCTGGAGCAGAACTATAAATGGGCGGGGGAAAAGTCTGCGGCAGCAAACCACAGAGTTTTGGCCGAAACAATGAAAAACTACTGCCTTACCTTACCAATATGAAAATAAAAAGGAAATGTTGGTGAGGTATGACATGCGGTAGTATTAGGATAATTGATTAGGATAATTGACTTATATCGCGCTAAGAACCAATTAGATTGCGCTAAGAACCTTAGACTTTATATCGAGCTAAGAACCAATTAGGTTGCAGGATTCGTTACTGAGCCCTCTTTTGTAGACTTTACAAATAATATAATTGACTTTATATCGCGCTAAGAACCAATTAGATTGCGCTAGCCAGTTGGCTATTTACAAACAGCCATGATAACTCAAGAGTATGGTTTCGCACAAATCATTGGCTTCGTCTTTGAGACACTAGCGCAAACTTTCAATCGTACTGGGCCGCTCAGAGCACATGGAACACAATACCAGCACCTCGAAAAGAAACGAGCTTGCAATATCTACAGCATCTGCAAGTGGAACAGAGCCCAATGCTTTGGTTTGTCGTCCAGTTACCCCAGGAGCAGCATCATCCAAGGGTAACATTGATCAATGTTTGTGCTTCTCACGAAGGAAAAATGCCAGTTTTGGCCTCAGTCGTTGCTGACGCATTCTTCAGTTCTTATATGCGTTGTCGAAAACAACTTTGTTAATGCTTTGGTCCTAGATTACAGCTGTCGTTTTCCCGCTAAAATAAAAATATTAAAGAACCTATATTTATTTATACATACTTTTCACCAAGGGGGTTCAAGTGCCGTGCTCAAACTTGCGGCCGACTTTTTTCCTCTTCAATTTATGGCCCGAATGTGAAGTTGTACTGTTTTCTTTAGCAATGACTTTGTTTTGTTTTGTTTTTTTCTGTTGCAGGAGCTGGGTGTTCTTGCCACGTTTGAAGGCACTTTAAACGTTACTTTGTACAGCCCCTACTGGATGGTGAACAAGACTGACCTGTATCTGGAATACATGGTACATGTTTATACAAATCTCTCTGCCGCTTACATTCATCTGAATTCGTTATGGTTGGGTAGTTTCCTTTCACTTGGGCCGATATTGGTTCCTTTAAGCAAATAGATCCCCAGAAGTAGAGAACCCACTGCTTCTTAAAGATAGATTTGATGGCATTTGCAGTGAGTACAAGACTGCTCTGGGGTATCGTAATGCACCAAGCACACTCCACAACAGCGCTACTTATAGTGATGCACATCCATTCTACACCATCGTCTGGTGAAGACCAGCAGTATAGCGGTCGAAACGTCGCAGTCCGCAATCCCATTGTGAGACAATCTTGATACAAACGGTAAACTCAGCTATTACAGCATTTAGGTTATTATGGTGTTCATGCCAGTGTTGGGCTAACACTGCTTGAATGCTGTCGATCACAATATCACAAGGAGTAAGCAATAGCTTTGTTATTTCAGGCCTCAGATGATGAAACTGTCATCCCTCATCCGGCTTCCCTGACAGAGCCTGTGATGTTTTCGTACCGTGGGAAAGGAAAGCTCTTTGCAAAAAAGACGGTGAGGCAACTTTTGTGTTGAGGATGTTACATGGCCTGGTGTGGATTCCAATTTTCTGCAAGTGATGATAGTGTCTTTAATAATTAGCAAGGCGAACGAGTGAGAAATGGTGGGAAGATAAGATTCGTGTCCACAAGCGGACATGAAATATGCTGTTAATTACATAAATTTCGATGCAATAGCCAGAGGAAAGACAATTATCGGGAAGAATGGCAATGACAGGTTTTAAGGTAACTATCAGTATGGCAACAGCAATATCTTCACACGTGACAGACAAGAATATATATGTTTAATGATGGAGGTGATGAGATATAAGAAAGAGTAAAAATTCTGGCATTTCATTTTTCTGGTATTGAGCATTTAGGAGACCCGGTGAAAAACCAAGCGCGAGTGTTTCAAATGCCTTCACAATTGGCGCGCCCAGAGGAAGAAAATGTAATCGTCGCTGATTGTTGTTATATATGTTGTCACACCACGATAGTGTTCCACTGGTTAAAGTGCCCATGTCATGAAAATTTTTATTTTCCTATTTGAAAGTCCATATTAAAAAATGAACTTCTGCGAAAGAATTTTTCGATTCGAACGAAACGCGAATTTTCTACGATTTTTCAAATCCTACTTTTATTTGGTACACCCCTTCCGCTGGTCAGCGTTTCATGGGCTCGCTGTGACGTAGATTAAGGAACGCATGTTGGCGTGGAACGCCAAAGTATCGATTCCTTTTTCAAGATCCGCTGTGTTGTTACATCGAGCGGCAACGAATCTTTCAGGCATTTTTACGTATCAACCCTACAAAAATCCTTATAGCGTTGATGTTATCACGTGTTCCTTAATCTACGTTATAAGTCGAGAGAAGACTTGAGCGAGTGGTGTGCCAAGATGGCGGGCAATTTGAACGCTTTTAAAAAATCGTAGAAAATTCGCGTTTCGTTCGAATCGAAAAATTCTTTCGCAGAAGTTCATTTTTTAATATGGACTTTCAAATAGGAAAATAAAAATTTTCATGACATGGGCACTTTAACTGTTTCGTTGATAGTCAAGCGAACGCTAGGCAGGCTAAATAAGTTGCAGTTTCTTTTTTCGAAAAATTCCCTCGGGGACTGGGTACAGCAACACCACGGTTATTAGAGTGCTGGTGATAGAAGAGAGAGACTTACGGGCAAGACACCGAGCGGAAACTCTTTTCGAATTGACAAGTAACGTCATTTCCTCGCTATTACATTCTTACTGTCATTTTCTTCGAAGCGCTACTCTACAAGTTATTTCGAACGGATACCACCTTGTTTTTGAGTCTGATGAAGGCGCTGTTTATTTCTTTTATTCTGTTACGTGAGCTTGTCATTTAGAAATGTGGAGTCCTTAGTTTAGTGGGAAATGATGCAAATATCTTTTCCATTTGACGTTTTTTAGGCCCGTGTTCGTTTGGCGGCTGGTGAATGGTCCAACAAGTTTTCTTTGGATGCAGCAGGCAGCGGAGGATTAATCAAGGTCGTGAAAGACGGCAAATTGCATGAGGTAACGGAATTCATAAAATAATGGATTATACCATTAATTTTTCGTACGGTGACTAATGGTGGATCTTCTTTCCAGTTACAGCCAATGCACAGCTCGTTTCTTTTATTTGTCTGCGCAGCCCGTTTCTCGAAACCTCCGAATCTTTTCGGACGTATTTCGGGTGGCATAATTCCCTCCGTGTCTCGTAACGGAAGACGGTTTAAGCCACAAAACTTCACTGACATTGGTTTGTTATATCTTATCAGAAAAGCATGTGAAAAGACAGATCTTCAGAAAGAGGGGATTGGCCCGTAAACCTCTCGGGACTTTCGAGAAACGGGCCCCTGGCTTCTTGCCGGGGTGCTACAGCTTGTTCCGTACGTTCATATCGTGGCGAGCGGCGAAAGTCGTCGCGAGAATGTTTCTCCCGCTCACTCGTAACATCTTGCACTCGCAACGATTTTTCCCGCTCCCGACAATCTGAACGCCTGGAACAGGCTACGGGGGTCTGGATGTGCAAATGTCAAAAAATGCGAGATAAGAGAATGCTATAAACTGTTTTTATGGACTTTCAGAAAAATGAAAAGTAAATATAAATAATACTGAGGATCGCTCAAGGAGTGTATGGGGCTACTGCAAGCATTGTAAAATTGGCATCCAAGCAGTATCTTTGAAATTAAAAGCATGTAAGCTCCACTTTCCGAAAAACGGCTGCGAAGGAGACTACCGACAGTCTTGAACCTTTCTCTCGAGATTAGGAACAGACGGTTACGAAATTTCGTCTTATCCGGTAATAAGCAGCAACTGAAAAGCTGTATAATGAGATTTGGGAAGGAAACTCCTAACAATGCACGTCATTCAAATTTACTGCTTGAGTAACAAAAAAGTCAAAAATTATTATCTAGGGATCGAATAATATATGGAAAGCCTGTTCGAAATCATGACTGCTTAATTAAAGCTAAAAATGGCAAGTACTTTTTATATGTTGCCTCAAAAATTGGGCAAAAACTACGTACATGCGGATACAACTCCATGACATTACAAAAATGAAACAATCCTTGGCAACTATATGAATGGAAGGGTCAGTCTTGTTGTCGACCTGAACTAGCCTCAAATCAACCAGCTTGTCAAGTGTCCTTTTTGGGCAAATCACCATTGAAGTTTTCTTTGCTCGAAAACCAGAATTGGGTTAGCTTAGGATGGATCGTCCTCTTCAACAACAAGAAACCAGTTCGGTGCTGGAAAAGTGTTACATGGTAAATATTTTACTTCAAACGCAACCACGATCTGGTTTTTGTCCAAAAGTGCAGATTATTACCATTATTATTTAGAACTGGATATGTTACGACCATAACTTGATTCTTTGGAAATCAGTGTAAGTAAACAAAATATATTTCTCGTGTTTATGGAATGAAGTGGTAAGCGAATTAGTATAGGTAATAGCATGACCTGTAGTGGTATTTGGCAATAATACCGCGAGTGATATTTCAAAATTGTCCAAAATATTTGGGGAATTTTGATATATCACGAGGCGGTATTATTGCCAAATACCACGTACAAGTCATGCTAGTATTTGTTTATAATGGACGCCGAGAAATTTTTGCTGTTATACCACTGCTGTTATACCATTTTTGCTGTTATACCACTGCTGTTATACCATTTTTGCTGTTATACTACTATTACGCGGAAATGGCGATACTATCAACCAATCAAATCTCCGAAATTTCTCGGCTTATATTATAAAGGGTGGAATAGAACTCTTAAGTTTTGCCGACAGTGTCATTTGATCACAACTACTAGAATCGATCAGGTCTTATTTTTCCCATTTCAATTACAGCTATTGTTGTTTAAACCTCACTTGGAATACGAAATTTGAATAATTAACCAAAAGCAAAATGAATTCTAGCAATTGTAGTCAAATGAGGCCATCATAAAAATTGTCCATTAGTTGAGCCTTTGTGTTGCTTCACTGAACATCATGCCCAGGGCTGAGGTTTTATGTTTTCAACCGTTGCATGTTAGGTTGGTATGCAGACTACTCTGTCCTACTTTAGCTTGACAAAGATCGTGGAGTTCACGCCATTTCACCTCATCAACAATGCGACAGAGGTGAGGCGAATAACTTTAACACTTGTGCTGCTTTTTCTCACACTGCCCACACTGTTTTGTATGTCTTTTGAGGGAGGGGGTGGGGGCTCATTAGATGGTTGTGGCTCGCGTGGTAGCTATATTTACCTATGTTGCGTGGCTCAACCATCTTCCAAGCATCCACTCGCTCCTAAGCTTACGTCGTGTCGATAAGTTTAACAGTCGGGTATGAGCATTTAAAAGTCCATTTTACACCGGTGACTTTTTTGTTTTTTGTTTTTTTTCTCATAAGTATACGGCGAGTTTAAACTTTACGTGGTATAAATTAAACATAGACGCGTTTACAATAATATGCACAAATAAATATAAGAAGACAAATTACGGAAAGTATCTGCTTACTGGCCAAAAAAGCAGCTGCTTTCGAGTTGGCCACTCTCGTTTAAACGCGCGATTTACGCATACAATTTCAAATGTTGCGTTTAAACTAGCAATTTCAGCGTGATCTATGGCAGCCAAATGGAACCGATTTTCAGTTAAACCTCGAATTTAAATGCAATTTGCTCACCATTTCCCTCTTTATAGAGACTAAAACCCTGCTTCTAGAAAATCGCAATCAAATTGCAACAGCTGGAATCGCGCTGAAAAATGGCGCAAAGAGTCTCTTGTATAAACAGCCGCTTAACGGTACTTTTAAGTACTTCTTGATCGTGTTGACTTGTTCAAAATGGATAATTTGGGTTAGGTATCGAAACATATATTAGCGGAAACCGAGCAGACTTTGAGAATAAAAGATCGTCAAAGGGTCAAGTACTCCAAAAACTGAGCTTTGGTGGGTCAATTCACATAGTTTTTTTGTAGAGTACGGTTGAGAAGTGTACTGAAATGTTACAAGCACGTAAACCTGTCGTTTTGTGGTGCTCTTCTTTTACCTCTCTTTTATTTCCGAAGTGTAAAGATCAATCAATTTTTTACAAACGAGAACAGTGAGTTAGTAAAAACTGTCTTTTTTTGTTTTGTTTTGTTTTGTTTTGTTTTGTTTTTTACCTCGAGATAATAAATTTCATACGTTCAGGTCGTAAGTTATTATATAGACTGGGGTATTTATGAACAAACAAGGTACATGAACAGAGCCTCCCCCCCCCCCCCCC
>BLFK01000748.1:720053-722553 GCA_014634185.1 Astreopora myriophthalma
CGAAAAAAGAACAATGTTAAACCCAAATACAACCTGGTGTAAATGTTGTCGATGTTCCAAGTCGACGTTTTCACTGTCGTTTCTTAAATTTCCTTGCTAAATATCTTGTGTAAAATTTCGCTAACATTTAAGGCATATGTTTGCGTACAGCTTGCAATTCAACCATTGTTGATTGGGCGTACAAAAGTGAACGTTCATCTTGTTGTTTTCACATAGTATCCAGTGTTGCTGACAGACTCACCAAACCAGACAGCAGCATCCTGGGTGACAGTGCAGCCTGGGAAGGTAAAGTCGACATCTTTAGTTCCAAATTACCTCGACATCCTAAATGAAAATTCGGGTTCTCGACCTTGGAGGAATTCTATAGAGTTTTCAAGACATTCGCTTCTGTGAAAAACCGAAGTAGCAGTCTGTTTGCATGTGCAATGCTTATCCCTTTCCTGCTCCTTCTGGGGTCCATGAAACCGTTGTATGACAGACAAGTGACCCTTTGCTGAACCTAGTCACGTGTCCCTTATCGACGCCATACTGGGACGCAATCCCAGCAAGGCTTGCTTTGTTACATAAGCAAAATATTGGCCACCGAAGGAAATAAGAAAGGTGCCACAAAAGGATTTGTTTGTCTTTGAAATCGACAGACAGCGAGTCTCTAGATTCTTTTGTTGAGTGTGGTGACGGAAAGCTTGCGTCCCAGCACCATTGCAAACAATCGAACAAAATATATCCAGGCACGTGACAAGATCCTGCAAAGGGTCCATTGGTGCCTTCGTGTGTTGCTTTATCAAAACGAATTGTGTGGACATATCTCATGCAGCGCATGCATGGGACGTCAAGGCGGCCGTCTTCGTTTCCCGAAACGAAGAAATGACAGCCATGTTAGTGTCCCAAATTAATCCGCCAGGAATGAACTCTAATGTTATGCAAACATTTTCTTCCTTTTGGATGAAGATACTGTGGCCACAGATTACGTGATTAAAAAGGCTCTATAAATATCTCGAACTCACAAAGGTCTGTTGTCAGTGGAAGAACTATCTCCACATTTTCTCAACATGTCAAATAAAGTGAGGAGCCATGATGTTGTATCGTTCTGTCTTTCTGTATATGGTGAAATCCTACCTGTGGCGACCGGTCATGTCAGAGCTGTTGAGCGACACATTTCTTTTCATCCACAGTGTGTGCCGTTTTGGCCGATGTCATGTCCATCCAAGAATCTTGCCCTTAGAGCTGGTGACAGCAGCGAATTTTCCCCGCGCTTTAACTTTGAACCTGGCGTGACAGTGGTGCTGAAAATGAAGAGCAAGGTTGATGGAGTAGGTTTAAGAGGCCGTGTTCTGTCATTTGACAGTGAAAATTTGGGGTCAGTACTCTGTCGAGGCCAAAAAAAAGGCCCAAACGTTTCAACGCGCTCTGGACAGTTACAACATTTAATTGGTACAAGCGATTGCTACAAAACAAATTAAAACGAAATATAAATTGCACGGTAATAAATTACGAACCGAAAACGACAAGAAAACTAAAACAAGACGAAATAAAAGTGAAGCTGAAAGGACACTTACAGACGGTGTTTGATCTCCAGGACTTGAAAAGGTCGTATGACTGCATCGAAGGTTTTATTAAAATTAGGAAGGTCAGTCACTTATATTTACTTAGTTTCGTGCTGTTGGACCATTTCTGGCTGATGTAAGAATTCACAATGTCGAGCTTACCATAGTTTCCGAGTCCTTAGCGGTGGGAGGTCCTGCCGTACTCTCCCACCCCAGATGTGGTTACGCTCAACCTTAACAACATAACCCTCAAGTGAACAACACTGTGTGCCCTATAATAGGAGCCAAAAGGCAAGTTTCTGTGTTCTATGCGGTCTACCATTGCTTATTTTGTTAGGTTGAAGCAGTATGTGCTGACATGATGACTAAAGATTCGGCCGCCATCATTTCCATCAGTCCATATTACAACGGTGCAGCGCCCGTCAGACTGGAGAACTGCACTCAGCTGGAAATCTGCTACAAACAACAAGGGTAAACTAATGACGTGATGTATTTATCGGTATTGTCTCGAGCATACTCAGGAGTCTAACCTATGACCTTCTGATTACTGACTCGAATGCCCTATCATTGAGCTACAGGAGACTCTTGGCATTTAGGGTATAGAACTATAGAGTATTATTCTTTTGAAGTTACCTGTTTTTGGCATGGAGACATCATAAGAAGTATAATCAATTGACTCGTGTTAAATAGACGATTTCCTAGTTGGCTTCAGTCTCCAAGTGCCAGTGCGAAGTCTTCCTCATGAAAATTAGCTTTCATTCATAGGAAAAGTAAAATCAATTACCATCTCAAAAAAGTTGTACTTGGACATGGCAAGCCGTTTGTAGCAAATTTAATCCTTGCAATATGTGTTTAATCCACCAAATATTGGTTTAATTTAAAGTAGTGAAAATTCATTCAATAATCCATAATCCACCAAATATTGGTTTAATTTAAACCAGTGAAAAGTCATTCAA
>BLFK01000748.1:727553-752553 GCA_014634185.1 Astreopora myriophthalma
CTAGGAAACATTTTATTTGTTTTGTTTTTCTTGTTGTATTTTTGTTGTTGTTGTTGTTGTTGTTTTTTTTTGGGGGGGGGGTCAAGCCGACATTTTTTTCACAGAAACATTCAATGCAAACGACTAGTCATGAGTTATCTGCCTTTGAACTTTCTTGGTATTTGCGTTTATTGGTGCTAGTGTTTCAACCAAGATCGAAGGTACTGCGTTATCGTCTTAGATCACTCCCTTGCCCTTAACGTGCTTTGTTGTGTTTTTTTGTTTTTTTTGGTCAGGTTGATTTTCAAGCGATGGAAATTGTACGGCCTACAACACGTCAGCCAATTAGGAGATCCTTTTTACCAGGAATTTCTCTTGAGTACATGGCGTCACCAAACAAACTTGATGTTTACGCCAAGATTAACTCTGTCCAGGTGAGGAAAAAAGACCCAAAACATGATCGAAGGTATTATTATTATTTTATTTCATACCTTTCACATAAGTGACGGAAAAAAAAGAACTGACGAGATATTCCTTTCACTACTTTAACGTGGTGGTTGCACAGCACGGTTGGATGATTTGTTGTCAAGGGTGACTAAGTGGACCTATCAAACCAGGTTGTTTTCAAACTCTGACAAAAGTGGAGCGTGTTGAAAACAATACGGCTTCATCTGTCGTGTGAAAGGCGAACCCTTGAAACCGGGTCCGTGCAAACGCTGCCTAAGATCAATCGAACGCGTCCATAGACCTTAGTTCTGCTAGCAGTCCAAGCTATTTATGATATTTGCATTTTTCCTAATAGTTTGCCTTTATGAACTTGTCGATAGCCATAAGTACACGGTTTGCTCGTTAGTCACTTCCAGAAATTCCCGGAAGAAAAATTAGTATCTTTAACAAATCAAATGGTAAACGGCTCAGCATGCTTTACTGATTTATGGCATACTTTATTGCATGCCCGCTTTATTAATTTATCTCTGTAAACAGCCAATTGATTGCCTCGTGCCAGTTGGGTTTTTTAACCTTGTTATGTTTCATCTGAACCGTTGTTTCAGATCATTTAGCGCAATGCCTGTGAACTAGCTTAGTAACTAAGTGCGCTTCCACTATAAAGGAAACATTTACATTTTACATGGTGCACGCGGTAATAATTTATTTGCCATTTCAAATTCACTTAATATTAACTTACATGAATCATATATTATGGCAAGAGGGCTTCGGAAGCCACCGGCTGCTAAGCACGAGAGAAGCGTAAGAGACGCTCGAGACGATAGCCAAGGGCGATTCTGACCTCTTGAGTGCTCAGCGAGCTCCTCAGCGCAACCACAACTCAATAGTGCGCCCTGAGCCGTTTACCATTTGTTTTATAACATAATCAATCATAAACACCGTACGTCAGCAGCGTGCACCCGTAATGCAGGTGTTTCGTTTGAGGCCGGACAGGCCTTTGATATGCACAGTCTGGTAGTTTCAGGCGTGCTTTAGGCACTAATGTTGGAACCTGCAGCGGTCTTATCTCCTTTTATACCATGCCATAGAAAATACAGCCAACCAAAACGCAGTAAACCCTTGTATATTCGACGGTATTACACCCAACTTTCCCATCGCGCACTGCGATCTTATTCCCGCCGAAATTTAGCAAGTGGAGGTTAGAATTTTATTTTATTGTAGAATTTTTTTTTCTGGCGGACTATGAATCAATAAGTTAAACATTTTAAAAGAGTTTTAAAAACATGAACATTGTAGACAATAGAAAGTCAGTTGAAAGGCACTGAAAATGAAGTGTGCGTGTGTGTCTCAACTGATTGTGCTGGCCTCTGTATTTTCTATGACACTTGTCACTTGTATTTTCTCAGTATACACACTCAACTAAAGGCTCGTTTGTATACCGAGAAAATACAAGTGAGTCGTGGGATATTCCATGGTATACCACTCGAAAGCGTTGCATAACTAGTACGTATCACCTACGAATCCGGTGCTTTCAATAAGCTACATTCGTATACTCACGGTTGGTCTGGAAAGAGCATTGAATGGAGGCTCATGTGGGGGAATCGTTTGATATGCAAATTATTTCCCCCGCATGAGCCTCCATTGCATGTTCGTTCCAGTCCAACCGTGAGAACACGAATAAGGCCCATTGCTATCGAAAGCCCCACGTAATACAAGCTTTCTAATACCAAGTTTTTATACCTGATTCTGTGCTCGCATAGATCGATAGCCAGGTGCCAGGCTGCACCTTCCAAACAGTTCTGTTCCCAGTACCTCCCCCTAAGTCACTTGCTGCTGAAAAGGGTAAGTTTGATTCGCTGAGCTTCATTCCGAAAGCACTGGTCAATGTTACAGTCAATTTAACGAAACTTTGGCGAAGCCGGTTTCCGAGTTTGATTCGGAGCTTGATAACTTGGGCGTGAAGTTGACAAGTCCTTTGTCTACGGGCCAATGAAATTCTCAACTTTACAGTTGAATTTGCCGATTTCGCTCCTAATTTCACAACTAGGTTCGCAACAAACTTCGAAGCTTCATCCCAAAAATCACTCGAATTTCCCGGTAAGGCGAGGTGAATCCATTTTCTTTCAGTCTTTTATAGACTTCCCTTTAATGCTGCGGTTTTAACAGGCTTTCAAAGTCGTGAAAGACGTTAAACAAGCTCAAAATCATGTGCTAGAGTCGTCTGAGTAACATTGAATTCCGCCGTGACACAAGTATGAATCTTTGAAATTCCGTGTTTGAAAACTTCGTTGCGAAGTTCAGCGCGAAGTTGGAAAATTTCATTTTAAATTTAAGAATTTGATTGACTCAAAGATGATGGACGTTTCAACTTCCCATCCTAGTTTCCAAGTTACTAACCAGCCTCGGAAGCTACATTTTCATGAAATCAACCGTGAGAGCTTCTTTGACTTGACTCTTTAGCTTTCCCCGGCATTAACTGCTGTTTAAGTCAACGTTGTTTTCGGTCTTTTTCTTTCTTTCTTTTTGTCTGTTCGTGGATATGATTGCTAATATATCATTCGATTAGCAATTTTTCTTCGATGTTTGCTGTTTGTTGTTTGTTGTTTTTGTTCCGAACGTGATTGGCTCTGTTATAACTTTAGTTTTGGTTTTACGACACTCAATTGAAAATAGCTGTAATATTTCAATGTAGATTGATATTTTACAAAGTAATTTTACACTTCACAAAGTAGGCCTTTCTTCATTGCGTTTGTCACGATGCGGTGTGAATCAGTTGTCTACACCCCTTTATCGGATTTCAGTGCTAATATTTTACTGTCTCCAACAAATAGTTTCCATTCCTCTTGCCTGGCAGCACCCAAGCCGTTCATTGAATTAAGCCTGGTCACTAAGCAGAGAGAGCATTCTCATGTACAGGAAATCAAGTAAGTGGCGAGAGTATTCTTCTGGTTACAAAGCTCGTACCCTGGGTACAAAGAGCCTTTCCTTGCCCGATTTCTTATTCCTTTTAAAGTATGTCACTAAAGAAGTTTGTTTTCATTGGGGTACGAGTTCGACTACGACCTCGAGTTTTAAGAATAGTTTCTTTCCTCTCACTGGTTCGTTCGTGGAACAACTCACTGCCAGTTTTATTAAAATTCCGTAACGTGTACGCACTAGTTAAAGTGAAATATCAAGTTGAAAAGGCAAAATATGTGTCGTGGTGTTGATATTTAAGTTTTGCGAAAGAAAATATTTTGAACTTAGGTGGGTGTTAAGTCCACCTTTATTCACATTTTTAGACCACAGTTACAGTTTGCATCCACTTGCCTTGTCCCACTTTATTTCCGTATCAGGTATTTTAAGGTTCTAATTCAGGAGATGGATGCTAAAGTTGATATGAGTTTCCTCATGGCGCTCATGGGACTGCTTTCTTCAGACGACATTGATAGAAGCCAAGAGGTAACCACTTACAGCTTCATGATTAGCCCTGCTAGCATGGCACTTGCCTATACATCGAGTTTTGGCTTGGGAATGAGACGCCTTTTAGTTGAGTGTGAATGACTCTGTGATTAGTTTGGCGGGAAATCTCGAGTAGCTTTGTCGATCAGCTGATCAGAAGCACGATCTTGACTACTTGTTACTTTCTCGCACGCACTGTCCCGTGCTAAGCGCCGGCTTTGATTGGTTCCGTCCAGTGCTGATTGGGTCGTTTGATTGTCTGGGTGATCGGTGAGCGTGCGTTCGATTGACCTTATTCCGGAATAAGAAGAAGAATACGAAGGTTTACTTCTAAAAATCACGCCTACTTTAGCAGATTTCTGATGTTATCGGAGTACAAAGGAGATTTCCAGCATCGTTTCCCTAAAAAGTTATAATAGAAAGATCTTCCTAAATTTACCACCAAAGGAAGTCTAAAGGTTATTCCGTTTATTATTACTCCAGAATAGGGTCAATCGAACGCGCCCTTACGGAGTCTTCGACCTGTAAAACAAACACGAGGGAGCACATGAAAAGAAAAATTTCTTTTGCTTGTGCTTCTGTTGATGCGTGTGCTTATGCTCCTTTGAATTAGGCTTAAAATAGTAAAGGATTCCAAGCCTAACCGGGACAGTTCCCTCGTGTACCGCGTCTTGCTAAAATTCACAAGGAAATAGTTAAACTTTTTCATTGAATTCTTTTTCTTCCATAGGCTCTCCAGTATTCGCTAGACAAGAAACGAGTCCATGACAGCCTTGGAGATACATTTGCCGTACAGGTTGGTTCAGTAGGTCAAATTCTGTGCGCACTTCAGTGCGCAACAGTGCCGCTTTTAAGTCCGTGCCGCTTTTAATTTCCTTGTCGTTCCAATTGTTTTGTTCTTTCAGGCTGCGTTGAGCATTGGAAGAAACTTTTTCAAGTATTTCCATTTGTCACCACTGAAGGTCAGCCCCAGATTTTGTTTTACTTCTGAAAGTTCTCCTTTGAGGCCTTGATTTTTCCCTCTTAACTCCAGTTGTCTGTTTGTGAAGGCATTCTACATGGTGGTTTACATCTGTAGCGAAGATATTGTCGACGCCACGTGTTGAAAATAGACAGCCTACGAATTGACGACTTGTTTTGATGACAACAGCGGCCAGCGTCATGCAACAGCGGTCTGTGTCATGACTGCAATTAAGTTGACGAATGATGGGATGCTACGGTGCTCGTTGGAAATTTCTCGCCAAGTGTTTTGCAAACGAGGTGCTATGGCTGGATTTCTTAGGTTTCCTCAAGTTCTTTGGAGCGTTGTAAAAGAACTGTTCTATTTCATACAGCTTAAACGCAAAACTAGAACCTTTGTTATACTTTGTTATAAAATTCAGTTGAAATTTGTTTTCCTGTACAATGCTCACAAAATGAAGAACGGCACCACAAGCGATTCGAGCTAGGTAAGCTGACCAATGGTGAATGCTGCGCTGAATTCCGCTCTTCAAGATACAAAATATCCACAGAGAAGACCACGAAGCTTGAAACAACAGTCATCAGGATTAGGTTCCCTTGTAAATTGATAAACACAAGACCTCGAACGAAAGCATTTGTCACGTAGTCCTTCACTGCATGAAGATAGCGAGATTAAGATTCGCGTTTACAGCAAACGGCAAAGGTGAGCCTGAAATTTGCCGTTTGCCATAAATAAATCAGCCTTATTTGATTTAAGCTTATTTCTTGCCCGTCAGTCACAGCGACTGAGCATGAACTAAAAAGAGGAAAGTTCTCTAAAAGAAGATAACTTTAATGGTTTTATGACAAGCAGCAGTCTGCCGTTTGTTGTTGACCGCAAAGGCAAATACGTGAAATCGCTCCACCTAAGGTCGTGGTCTTTCGCACGATGATGTTGTAAGCATGGTAACACATGGACATGGGCCTCATGTCGTTGGCAACGGAAATGTAAAACAGTCTTCGATTCGTAAGCGTGGAGAAGTATTGTTATTATTGTGTATCGTTTTTTTTACGTTTACGTTGCTGTCATCATCGCTTAAACTCCCTGTTACTGGTGTGGAAACAGGCAGTTTAATTCCCAAGCTCCCACGGACTCCTGTTGCTCATCGGTAGAGCATACCAAGTAGTATCAGGTCCTAGATTAGACTCCTGTTGGGAGCACTCCGCTGAACTTTTTTCCGAGTATGCCTGAGTCACTATAGATAAATACATTATGCTGTTAAGGGTTTCTTTGATCTAATAGCTGAGAGATTTTGAATATCGGAAAGAATGTTTGTTAACATGTCTCTTCACCATTGTCAAGCTCACTAAGTTGTGTTTTATATTGCGCGTCGAACCCGACACCCCGCTTTTTAGTGTATTGTTCAGCCCTGCTTTTTGTTCTTTCTGTAATTAGTCTCCTTTACAAATGTAGTTTACACGTATATAAATAAATAGACAATAGCCTCCATTTGGCGCGAAAATATGCTCGGATATTTGTCCGCGGACATTATCTGTTCCGAGAAGCGAACACTTCCTTGGACATTATCTGTTCCTCGAAAAACTGAGTTTTCCGAGAGCGAAGCTCGAGGAAAACTGTGAGCTTCGAGGAACAGACAATGTTCAAGGGCAAATATCCGAGCATATTTTTAAAGCCAAATTGAGGCTAGTGTGTTTATTATCCTTTAAATATTTTCGCGGTTTGAGGTTCTGGAAAGTAGGGAATATCACTTGGGGAATATTCTCGGATATTCGCCAGTTTTAGCTGGTGTATATTCGGTCACGTGACGCATTTAGACCAATCGTGTACGAGCGAAAATATTTGATGGATTATAACTACGAATATTCTCCACCCATTCAGCTCTTGCGGGATATAATACGAACTCACAACTGACCAGCTCCCAGTAGGCTGGATAGCTCAGTTGGTAGGGAAGCGTGCAGCACAATCGCAGTGTGGTGTGTTGGGGTCTTGTTCAAGCCTGGATTTTTGCTGGCTTTTTTTCAACTGCTTAGGCCGCTAATTAACTACGATGATCATTCTAACATGGACACGTCTTCTTATTGTTGACTCACAGGTTCATTTGAGCTTCTCTCAGCTGGGCGGTGGAGCGGATGGTGATAAAACCAAGACCCGTATCGGAGGCAGTTTTCTGAGCCTGTTGTTACAGAGTGTGGGTGTAGCTGTAACTGAAGTGCAAGATGTGGAGTTTAAGTGAGTGTGCAAACTTATGTTTAGATGCTTTTATGTTGGAGAGGTAAATTGCATGAAGTTAGTGGTTTGTATTGCGCAGTTGTGACGGAAGCCCATCGATCAATTTTGCGTTGGTACTTCAGACGAACGCGCGTGGTCTGCGGTCGCCCGGGAAAATAGCGAATGACACTGGGAAGATAGGCTCGAACATAAGAACCCTAGTATTCCGCGAGGTAGCGACATCTTCTTCCCAGAATCCCTGTCATGTTCTGCAGAGAAGACAAGGAAATGGCGCCGAGTTCGAAATTGTAAATCAAGGGAAACTGTCGAGCATTCATTTCTTCATGTGCCCATGTGTCCATTTCTTCATTTCTTCATGTTTTAATTGAGGTTACGTAACCATGTAACCATGTAACCATGTATTCATACTTTGCCATTGGAAGCAAACCGGAACCGCATACCATGTTGTTCCGGTGGGAAAACGGTTACCTGCTTAAAACCCCAACGATGTGATTCTCGCATGGAGCCTAGTTCTAGAAATACGAATGAATGGTACTGAAAATTCCGGTCGTTTTGATAAAACCGGGAACATAGGAAAACCTAGGTATTCCCTTTTTTTTGTAGGGGGAGGGGGGATTCTTGTTGAGATAAATTGTTCCATTTGTTTTCCCACCAGAACAACCGGTTTTTCCCATACAAACGGGATAAATCGAAACCCAGAGCAAACCCAACCCAAGTGATTTTACTTTGGTCTCAACTCGTGGGTTCGAGTCCCGTTGAAGTCACTTGAATTTTTCAAGGGCGTATATGAGACAATTGCGTGAAATTGTCCAGAAAGTGTGAGGATCACTTGTTCAATTCATTTCTAACCTGCACTTCACAATCATTTCATTCA
This sequence comes from Astreopora myriophthalma, assembly GCA_014634185.1. Taxonomy (NCBI): domain Eukaryota; kingdom Metazoa; phylum Cnidaria; class Anthozoa; order Scleractinia; family Acroporidae; genus Astreopora; species Astreopora myriophthalma. The sequence continues at coordinate 735,485 of BLFK01000748.1, forward strand.
TCATTCCTTTCACGGGAAAACACGCATGAGCCCAACAAATTGACCTGCTCTCAACTGTGTGGCTTCATAGCTCAGTTGGTAAGAGCACTGCACCGGCATCGCAGAAGTCGTGGGTTCGAATCCCGTTGAAGTCACTTGAATTTTTCAAGTGCATATATGAGACAATTGCTTAAATTGTTCAGGAAGTGTGAGGATCATTCCTTCAATTCATTTCTCAACCGCACTTCACAATCATTTCTTTCAGAAGCATTTAAATGAACATTGCAGCTGTAGAATGCTGACATTCCCTCGTTCTACGGACAAAGAAATAAAATGCTAATTTGCTCAGCTCAACCGGCTTGTTGACTATGATCATGAGCCCAGATGTTCGAAGCAGGGTTAGCGCCGTCGTGACAACCTACGACCCTGGTCAAAAGTTCTTGGGACGCTTATGGAAATAATCTCCTAGTCTAGCTCTTAAGAAAAGGCGGTGGACGTTGTTATAGCACACAATTTCTGCCCCCCCCCCCCTCCCTCCTCCCCCAGGCAATGTTGATTGTTTCAAACGGTTTCAATGCCTGAGGTCAACATTGCACCCGAAGGGGGGTTGGGGGGGGGGGGGAAGATGCGTCATTTTCACTAGCTATACTGCGTTAGTCTCAAGAATTTTGACCAGGGTTGTACTTAGGTGACACGGCCCATATTGTTTTTGGGAAAGTTAAATTTATTATATGATTATGTACTCGACTTCTTGTAGGCTTGCTTACTTTGAAATTAAGGACAAAGTTTACACGCAACAGCAGTTGCTCGAAGTTGCTGTCAAACATTACTCCAGCCAGGTAATTAGTTACGTTTTCAACGTGGGGCAGGAACGCGTGACGAATCCCTAAGAACGTCTGCGCGAGAGGCTATTGGTGCCCGAAAGTCCTTGATTTTCAATGGACAAGCTACACTGATATATATCTGAAAAATGTCAAGACCTTAAACTTCTCTAAGTTTTACGGTGGTGAGTGCAAATGCTCCTTTAAACAGAGCAAAAAATCTGGAAAGTCTCGAGAAAATAATGCGTGAAAAACACATGTTCGTTCCCAGGGCTCCCCAACCCTAACCCTAATCTCTTACCCTAAGCTAAGCTAAGCGTCGGGGACGCAGTTGACCGTTTCGTAAACGGTCGTTGCCATTTCAACGACACTTAGGAAAATTTTCACTGTTATATGTTTGGGTTTTGCAAATAAAGAAAAATTACCTGCAGAAGAATCGAAGCCGTGTTATTAGATTAATAGCGCACGTCACTCACCACAACCCTACCGAGTTGCTCGGTCAAGCACCGTAGATTTTGGCTATCTAACCATTCTATATAAAAGATAAATAATAGCTGTTTTCAGCACCTAAAACTAACCCTAACCTCACCCAAATGCTAAGCCCAAACACCTCAATTTATTTATTAGGCTTAATGTCTCAATCTGAGCGCAATTTTAGCTGATTTAGTTGCAATTTCAACTACTGTAGGTCTAATTTATGACAAAAGGCTAGGTTACCAAGAATTGGCATCGAACGTAATAAATGGCAACGACCGTTTACGAAAGGGAAATAGGCGTCGGGGACCTTATAAGAATAAACCCCATTTGTGGCAATCGGGCTTTGAAGAACTGAGCCCAGACTAGGAGTCCCAGAAGAACACAGGGGACTGGGAACGAATACGTAAGATCACCCGAATCGTACAATTAGTATGCCCGTTAGTGGACGAGGCATTCCAACATTTATATTACGTGTACCAAAGTTACTGTAATTGCTTGCGACTTTCAAATGACAACAACAATGACTATTTTGGTAGGATATCACTGATGCTTGGATGCTCTTTTTAAAAGGTCATAGCCTTCACTTTCCTTTTCAGTCAAATCCAATCGATTTTAAACAGTTACATCCAATTCCATGCTCGCTTAGGACATGGCGAGTTGTCCTTGAGTAGGGCAATATGGAGACGATAAGGGCTTTGTTTGGTTGTTTCAGGCGATAAAGCAGATGTACGTGCTGGTATTAGGACTGGATGTGTTGGGAAATCCGTTTGGTTTGATTACTGGACTCAAAGAAGGAGCCATCGACTTATTTTACGAACCATACCAGGTAAGACTACTCTTCACCTCTATAAATCCTAGTTATTCGTTCATCCATTCGTACCTTTATCCTCATCTCCCTCTGTGCCGGCGCGGGCCTGCCAAAATAAAAGATTCGTCCCGTTTGGCTTGAACAAACCCTTTAATCAACAACTTGCTGTCAAACTAAAAAAGTAAAAGGAGTACATATTAAAGAAAAGAGAGAAAAAATAAAGCGAAATAAAGAAAACAAAACTTAAGCCTTTCAGGGTACTAAAACGGCGGACCGCATGGTCAAAAATTAAGTAAAAGACTCAATGCGCAAGCGCAAGAAATTGACAAAGTAACGAATTTGCGTGACAAAAACTAAACAAACACAGCGGCGCACTGAGGCCGCTACACCCTCCCTCGCTACATCAATCCCTTCCCCCTCGTTCGATCGCTGGGTGGATGTTTTCTTTCATCCGTCCGTTGTATAATTCGTTTGTTCGTTTGCTCGCTCGTTTGCTCGTTCATTCTTTCCTGCGGTGCGCTCTCTTGTTAATCGTGCGCTTGTTTTCGCACGCTCGCTCATTCGTTCATTCGTTCGTGTGTTAGAACCTTTCACATCAGCCACACCTTCATATACTTGTACAGCATAACGGCAACAGATGAGAAAATAGGGAGCTTTAACAACGAGGACGGCAACGGCAACGATAACATCTCTTCAGAATGTAGATTATTGTCATCACTTCGCGATGATTTAAACTCTTTAATAAATGTGTCTGCTATCGAAGAATGACGCTTGTTTAAACGGCGTTCCTCAACTTTGGGGGAGAATGAACAATTTATTGTCTTGTGTTGAAGTTCTCCCCATGCCGCTTATTTTGGTCATTTTACGTTGCTGTTTTGCGGAGGGCGGCGGAAATGTGCCAAAAGGTAAAAAGTTAACCACATTCAGAGCGTGTAAACCTGGGTCCAGTTGTTAAAAGCCCGATTAAGCTAACCCTGGGTTAGAATCAACTTTTATACCAGTTTAAATACCAGTTAACAAAGATTTTCCCGAAAGATTTTTGCTTGTCACTCGTGACTTACACTTTTCTTCCCCTTTAGTCTGAAACCACTATTTGGAAGTGGTTTCAGAGGGCGTTAATCGGCTTTCGAACAACCGGGCCCTGTTGTTTTGTGGCATTCTTGTTGCCGTTGCCGTCCCCATTGCTAAAGCTCCCTAATAATGGGAAGTGTGCCGACGGCCGGGAGACCCAACTTTGCAAGTTCCTTTCAATAACGAGCCAGGGGGCCATTTCTTTGTGGTCATAGGGTCTCATTCAGGGTCCTGGTGAATTTGCTGAGGGACTGTATATCGGTGCCAGGAGCCTGTTAGGACACACAGTTGGTGAGTCCACTTACTTGTATAATTTCAAGCATTTCTAGTCTTTTTATCGATTAAATTTCAACCTTAGTGAGGGTAAGGCTACGAAGTATTAAGGATCTTTTCTTGTTTCTTCATAGACAGTTTTGGTGTTTGCTATTCACGTCTGTAGCTTCTAATCCATAGTGTCGACATGTTACCTTTTCCACCTAGATGATCTACCCGGTGTATATAGGACGGTTTTCATTTGAGTGTCAAAAGTAATTTCGCGAATGCCTTGATTTTGATTTAATTAATTAATACGCGCCTTGATTGGGCAAAAAATCTCACGCCACATTTCCATCCAGTCATAAGCAAAAGCAAAGCCAATTGTGACTTGCTCGCACGCGTTCAGTGGACGTTATTACTCCTTCTTTAACAAATTTACAGATAATTGTGAACTTCAATAAAATGCTTGAAACGTTAATTTTTCAACGGTCTTATGCACAGTATTTATATTAAATACACATCCCATAAACAGGTTATCAAAAGCGGGGGCAGCTCTAGTGAAAACTATTTCTAGTTAATTAATACGCGCCTTGATTGGGAAAAAAATCTCACGCCACATTTCCATCCAGTCATAAGCAAAAGCAAAATCAATTGTGACTTGCTCGCACGCGTTTTCCCGCCTTAGCGCCGGTTGCTTGTATTTACTTTGCGTTGGGGTTGGCACATTTCAATGTCTGCATCCGTTGTGATTGGCCAAAGTAATTACTTTCGTTTTGCTTTACGGCACTGAATTGAAAGCCGCGCTATTATTCTCAAACTGTGACGTTCGCCTGTTTTGTCTGTTAGGTGGCGCCGCTGGGGCAGTGTCGCGTATTACCGGCACGCTGGGAAAAGGTATCGCAGCACTCACAATGGACGACAAATACAAACATGAGAGGAGACAGGCCATGGGAAAGAAACCTACCGGCGTCAAAGAAGGACTTACTAGGGGTGGGAAGGGACTGCTGGAGGTGAGTCGTGCCCCCTCCGGGTGATAACTTCGCTCAGTTGGGCGGGGAGGGGGGGGGGTGCTAACTAAAGAAATACAGAGGTTACTTTGGGCGCTATTTGGTCAAGAGCAATTTCCGGGCCATGGGATATGCTTTCTTGTGGTCTTTTGCCTTTGCTTTTGCTTCTTTTTCTAACTTGTTATTCTTTCGATAAAATCTCATTACTCAAGTCAAATTAAATTTGAGCTGCAGAGTGGTTGTCGATGTTTTTCCCGCCTTTGTTTTGAATTGTTCTTTTTAAGTTGAAGGGTTGAATTTACATACTCACAGTCGGAATCATCATGATTATAGGGAAACAATTTCCACGTAAATTTTGGCTTAACTGAACTCCTGTTTGGGGCACTTGGACTATGCTCGCGCAAGAGAGGATGAGACACACAACATATCCCCGTGCCCCCTGATAATTACTTTCAATCTATTTTTTTAATTTCGCGCCACGCGTGGAGACTGTTTTTAACTTCAGCCCCATGACGTCGCGGCTCATATTTCGCAAGACAGACCAATCAGAATCCGTTCTTTAAATAACTAGTCTCGTGACCTCGTACTAAAAATAGATTGGAAAAAAAACTATCATTGATAGAGGGCCATGTATAGGGGATACGTTCTCTTACCTCATCTTCTCTTGGCCCGCGTCAGCACCGATAAATCATCGTCTCATTCATTTTTGGGAAGCCTCTGGTCGCGATTTAACCAGCTGAAGTTTCGCCCACAATTATACATGACTAACATTTTATGGAAAGATTTCCGTACAGCCGCATTCTAACCCTCTTCCAAAAAGAACGAGCTTGAATAGAGTTTTGCAAGGAATATACATGCATAGTAAAGTAGGGACCTCCTGTACGGAAGTCTTGCCCATTTTATTTTTAATTCGAAAAACTGCCTCTTTCGTGAAAGCGTCGCATGTTTTTGAAAGTAAAAAAGAAAATGTTTGCATAGTAATGGAGTTCAATTCTTACTCGATTAATTAGGAACAGCATTATGGCGGCCCTGTCGTCATTTGCTTACACTGTATTTTTCTTGCTTTTAGGGCGTTGTTGGTGGCGTGACCGGCATTGTGACGAAACCAATGGAAGGTAAATTAAATTCGTAGCAGATACTTTCCAGCGCGAAGGTTATTTGCATTACTTTGCTGTTGATTTTTTTGGTGCGACGATGTGAGCAAGTGTCTTTTGCGGTCGGGAATGCTTGGTGCATTTCTTGTAACTTTGTCCATTTCTTCATAGGCGCGAAAGAGGCCGGGACAGCTGGATTCTTAAAGGGCCTGGGTAAAGGTGTTGTGGGCGTTTTGGCTCGTCCCGCCGGAGGCATAGTTGACTTTGCAAGTAATACTCTGGAAGGAATTAAAGGGTAATCCTTAGAGAGGAATTATGAATCTTCCTTTTGAGGGCCATACGTGTCTTAAACTAATGGCGGTGAAACGTGGAGTTAAATGCAGAGAAATATGGCATTTACCACAATGGGCGGTCAGCGGTATTAGAGTGTTAGCGCATGAGTATAGCACGTCATCGTTGGGGCAGGAGCGTTGCGGTTTTTCTGGTCCGTTTGTTTTTGTTTTGGTTTGTTTGTTTGTTTGTTCCTGGCTCTTCCCCATTCTTACCCCCAGAGGCCGCGATTCTTTCGGTCAGCACCAAGAGTAACGACCTCTGGCTACTTGTGAAGGAGGAGGTTTAGCCGGGGCTTTACGGTGGACGACTGATGCTATCTACTGACGAATATTACAACTTCTTTAATTACGTACTCAAACTAGGTACTAAACTGAGCCAGTTTTTGTGAATGTCTTTTGTGGGTTAATCCTGTTTTGAGGTCTGTTACCTAGTTCGGATTGTTTTGAAATATTTGTCGTGTGGCTGATGGAGTATCTCTTTTAGTTAATGAACTCTCATTTTTTAATCTTTACAGGTCCGCTAGCACCGGAAGTGCTGTGCGCCGTCTTAGGCCACCAAGGTGTTTCCACTCTGACAAGGTAACTTGTTAGGTTACTGTGCTTCAAACCGTGGTCCTAGGTTGAATACGCGGCAAGAACACGACTGTTCGTATAAAACCCCCACAAACTTCAACTTGAGTTTATACTATTTTTTAACAAAATAAACATGGGCGAAAACTTCCACATAAGACTTCATGCTCTCTGAACCTTCATTGCGCATGCGCGCGCCATAGCTTTACTTGTTGCACAAGTATGCAATAGTCAATGTTAACTTCCTGTAGAACGACGAAACCACAAGCTTCAGTTGGCACCATTAGAAATATCAATACGAGTACAAATCTAATGCGAACAAGGGCCGAATGCAAAAATGGCGGCCAGTAAATTATTCTTTGAGCCAATTACCCTCACTTGCCTTGTTAGCATGTTAAATTGAAAAGAATTTGTGCTCTTAAACGAGGCTAGTGAGTCTAATTAGCAAATATATAAAAGAACAATCAGTAGCCTGTCATTTATGCAGGCGGTCTATCATGAGTGTGAACTGCGGATCAAATGTTCGAATGAAGACAAGATCTTGGATGGACCACTTCCGATATATTAGTATTCAGCATGACATCGAGGCTTGGGAAAATGAAACAAAGGAACTGGAATAAGCGTGATGTGAAGTATATATGAAATAATTCATATGTGAACTGCGGTTGTAGATGAAAGTGAAGAATAATTATCGCAGTTAATTTTCCAATTTAAGCAATTGGAAAGGAGAAGCCTGAAAAAATCAGGGCTTCAACGGGATTCGAACCCGTGACCTCCGCGATACCGGTGCGATGCTCTACCAATTGAGCTATGAAGCCACACATTGGGAGCGAGATCAATTTAGTGAGTTTATATCTCCCGTGAGGAGTGAAATGATGTGAAGTATATATGAAATAATTCATATGTGAACTGCGGTTGTAGATCAGTGAAAGTGAAGAATAATCATCGCAGTTAATTTTCCAATTTAAGCAATTGTAAAGGAGAAGCCTTAATGGAATAAGCGTGTTGACATGTTTATTCAATTTCTTTTGTTTTATTTCCCCAAGCGTCGATGTCAAGCTGAATATTAGTACATCGGAAAGGGTCTAATCGTAGGCTTTCTTTTCGAAACAGCATAACTTGCGTGAGTTCTGTATTTAGTCGATCGAAACAGCGCCGCATTCGAGAAAGCTCTCTCGATGAGCACTCATAACCAATGCGGCAACGAGATATTGTTTAAATAAAAAAACCCAACAGCTCAATTTTCAAGACGAGTCACGTCCGCGTGCTTACTGCCGCCATTCACAATTCTTGTTACTTTGCAGGTGATCAAGCCTTACAATTTATACGAAGCGCAAGGAAACGCCATCCTTCAGGTAGAATCGCTCACGTTGTTTTCCTTACGATCTGATGGTTATCGTGTGCTTCCCCGCTTGCCCTGTTACTATTTCTTAGCGGTAATTGCGGTAATGTTGTCACGTATCATAACTTTTGAGGCCGTTAAAACGTCCCATCTTTTTTCGTCTCCTATTCCATCTTGATAAGTTTATTCACATGGCAATAGTCTATCAATCGGTCAGTCAATGTGTCTGTCTGTCTGTCTGTCAGTCAGTCAGTTAGTCAGTTAACACAGAACAAGACCTCGGTTTGATTTCAATTACTTTACGACAAACAAATAATAATAATGATAATAATTAACAACTATTTTACGTGTCTGCCGTATAATGAGTCTGGCTTAGAAATCACAGCTTTCCAGACCCCTCTTAAAGTTATGAAGAGTCACATCTGGAAGTTTGTTCCAGAGAACTGCCTCACTGTGGCTGAATGATTTCTTCATGTGGTTGGTCAGCGGTTTCGGTATGGCTAGCCTTTCCCCTCTATCCTTAAAGTCTTGAGGGGCTTCGCGGTCTTTGAACATTCTAGTTAAATAGTCAGGCGCTATATTGTTTAGTGCCAGGAACGTTATGATGGCTTTTTCCTCTGCCCTTTTAACAGAGGCGCTGTCCCAACCAAGCACATCATGTAGATAGTTGGAACTCGTGTCATAGCTTGATTTCGTGATCACTCTGGCAGCTCGATTTTGCATTTGGTCAGTCAATCAGTCCGTCAGTCTTTAAAAGATGGGAGATCATCTCAGTTACGACACTGCTTAAGTAGTAGCCGAAAGGAAACCTGGGGGAAAAAACCCCTGCCATACCGGTACAGTGGTCCACTCTGCAAATGAGCCCTCAAGCCATGAACTGGGAGCTGGTCATCAGTTTTATGATTTCGTAATAAACCCGGCCGGAAAGGATGAAATGAATATATTTTTATTAATAAACCAATCACCAGGGGAGCCGTGTTGGCGTAGTGGTGAGAGCACTCGCCTTCCCCAAGAGTGAATTGGGGAAGATTGTTCCTCTTTCAATTTGAGGTCTTGACCCAGTACGGTAACAAATGGATTTATCTTTAGATACACTGTACACGTGAAAACAAACAAATAGCCGTCATCTTAACCAATCAGGAGAAGCTATGTCACGCGTGACTGCGTCATATTGCATTCCAAGCCGGTTCATCTCACATCATGACAACTAATTTTCGCGTGAACGGGTATTGTAAAATAGACTCATTTGTCACTGTGCTGGGGAGCCCACCCGAGCCATAGGAACACTCCTACCTAATTCAATCTTGCCTTCCCCCAGTGTGTCTCGGGTTCGATTCCGGGACTTAGCGTCATACGTGGGTTGAGTTTGTTGGTTCAGTCGCCCTTTGCTCCGAGAGGTTTTTCTCTAGATACTCCGGTTTTCCTCTCATGTGGAAAACGTTTCTGTGACACCAAATATTTCACACCAGTTGCTGAGCAAATGATCCGAACAAGAAAAGAAAAAACGTCTCGAAACGTTCCTACAATTTTCACAAGGCGAGGCTGCTAAGCCTCACCTGTAACGCAACATAAAATATTTGGAACACTCAAAACCAACACTGCTTCCGTGTAGAGTGCCAGTTGGGACCCCCGCGCTTAGTACATTTTACGTAGTATATCGAACACGAAGAAGCGTGTTTCATCATATATCCAAAGACCGAAAAGCGAGTTGAAAAACGAGGCCGAAGGCCAAGTTTTTTAACCGAATTGGAGGTGTTTGGACAGAGGATGAAAAACTCTTTTGAGTGTTTGATATTGCTTTTCAAAGGAATCAGTATTTTATGAGAAATTTGAGTTTAAAGTTTCCGAGAGTTTATGCTAATTAAGATCGTATATTTTGTTCTGGGCTTATGAATTATTAATGTGTTTGAGAAACTTAAATTTAGTTCATTATTATTGGTATTAGTAACTTATGACAGCTTTGTGAAAAGTGGAATTTCAAATAGGAACTTAATAACTCATCTTTTCCACGGTTTTTGCTCATTGGGATTGGTCAGTACAGATAATCTATGTTTTTTCTTTTTTGCTTGTTGATAGAGAGTATTGTAACATTTTTTTCCCTTTTTGGTTGCATCCTACAATCAGTTGCGAAATTGTTGAGACAATGTGAAACAAAAACAGCCTTTCTTACTAAGAACGCTGCTGGTAATAGAATGATCTGTGATGTACACGCATAACACACACACGCTAGCTCTTCCCACTGAAAGTTGTTTGTCTAAGTTTTGAGGTTGACCTTGCCAGCAACTTTGATAAGAGGGGGAGGGGAGACAGAAAACTGAAAGCAGAATATCCTGGAGATCTCGATCTCGTTGATTCTTGTTCTCGCCAAAACAGGAAGTGCAGAAAACCAAATCTGTTTTGTTGGAGGATACATATTTCTGCCACGCTAGCCTCAATGTCAAGAAAAGTCTGATTGTCACTAACAAGTAAGTTTATAGACGTTAGTTTGCCGTTAATAGCTGTTTTGGAATTGCATGACAAGTTCATAATTTTATTGAAATCCCGTTATCTCACCTGATTTGTTGTTGTTGGTTTGGGGTGGACCGGCTTGTCTGTTTCTCAGATGATAAACATGTGTCTCATCCTCACCCGACACAAATGACATTCTGCGCAATGTCTTCGTGACATTTGCTTACCGTTACCTATTTTTTGCAGCACACAATAAGCGAAACGTGTGCTTAGGCTAACGCATTTTCGCCGCATTGAAAACTTGATGCTACCAAATTTCCGTCACCCATTTTCAAACCAGTTTCAAACATGTTTCAGTATTGGTTTGAATTCACTCGAAAATAAAAATTCGTGTTTTTGTAATTGCTTCGCCGTTATTCGTTTAGAGCGGTTTTAAATTGACTGTCGAAAGTAATTGAGCGATTTCTTTGCTTTTGATTGTAGAGTTGTCTGTCATTCTCTGTTATGTTGGACGAGAAAGAGTTTCTCGTGGGAATGGAGTCTATTTCTTATGCAAATTCTCTGTTTTGTTTCAGTAAGACAGTATGGCTTCTGGTCACGTGACTGGAGGCAATCATACGTAAATCGTGCTGTGGATGAGAACGGCAAAGAAATTCACGAAAATGCATAACATGCCGAGCCATTTTTGCTTATTAACCCTGTTTTGTCGCCTTCTCGTTGACGTTGACCTCGTCATCATGTTTACTCTCTGTTCTTTGCTGAACTGGGAGAAACAGTAAGCTGATGAACACTGTGTATCTCTTTTCAGGCATATCATTGTCGCTGGTAAAACAGAGGTCTTTGAGGCCTGGAAGAGCGATTGGATGTGTAGATTGAATGAGCTCAAAGAGGACCCAACAATTGACGGCCAAAAACTTGTGCTGAGAGGCCCGGTATGATGATCGTCCAATATCTTCTTTGCTAAACACAATGTTGGTTGGCTATGCGATCAAACATTTGTTCGCAACACAGAATGTGGGATGAGAATCTTTGATCTAGATCATGCAGTTCATCTCTTTTTTTTTTCTTTCTTTCTTTCTTTTCTTTTCTTTTTTTTTTTCATATGCAGAAAATCATGTGATATCTTCTTACATTTCCAGAGGAGTATTTTAAGCACGAGTAAAACTAGTAATTAGTGTTTTGTCCAGGTTTGACGGGAGATTCTAAACATACTACTTTGTTTTTCGACAACGCTTCCGTCCATAGCGCCCGAGCATACTAACCTTTGGTTATTTCTAGTAGTTAATGATTTGTCCAGGTTTGACGTCCGGGAAACCGAAAATTCCCTTACCATTGCCCCTTTAATGCTGTACGTAATAGGGCGGCGGCTTGTTGCATGGAGTGTGTGCAGTGCGCTGTAGATTGATTTGGTCCTTTCGTTTGGTTTGTTTGTTTGTGGTCTTTTTTTCAGGAAAGTGGCAATAAGAAGGGAATCTTTAAACGGAATGTAACAGCCATCACAACACCGAGTCTTGATGTCGCAAAGGTACTAAACTTAACTCAGAATCTTAGTTTAAATTACACCACCAGAAATGGTAGGAAACTACCCCCCTCCCCCAACTTGTGTCCTGCGCAAATGAGTTGCACAATTTTTTAGTGTAAATCAGGCTGCGCCAAGGATACCAAATACCCTTGTGACAGAATTCGATGCGCACAAGTATCCGGAATCAACCAGGTCGACGCTCGCCTTCTCTTGTGCCTAAGACCAGGAGAGCTCAATGAACGACTTTCTTTCCATCAACGAGAGCTCCACAAAACGGCAATAGCTTAGCGGCTTTAAAGTTTTGTGGAGACGTACAAAGGAGACAAAGGGGGGTTACGCCTTCTTGTAACATTTTCTTACATTGTTGAAGAAATTCATCAGGCTCGGCTAGAGGATTAGACACTTTAATACACTGATTCTCAAAACTGTCAACGTTAATGCAATACTGTTTTGGCTCTGTTTTAAGAATCTGTGTATAAAATTGTGTACATTTCTTTGCCGTCCCTTACAAAACGAACGTTGAAAGTGCCAAGAGCAGTAATTATGCCTTTGCCCCCTTCCCGTTAGTAGCAGAGAACTCAAGTGCTAGCTTGCCTGAGCTATGTTTACTGGGCAGAGATTGCAGCGTGCCATGGATTCGTCTAACTCACACGACGAAAACACAAACCGACTATGAAACTGATCCACCGCACGTGAATGAAAAATAAAGATTCGCCGAGAAAGCAATAAATCAAGACAAATTAATGACACTACTTAGATAACAACGAAGAAGATTAACCGCGTGAAAATCTAGTGGACGAATTAAAATTCAAAACGGGAATAAGGGGGTAAAATAAGACTCAACTCACCTGGAATAAAGGTAGCGTCTTGTATCGGCGACAAGATGGCGATGAATGACGCTCACAAGATTGTACGATCACATTACCCACACAAGCCCCAGAGGGCACCCATTGCAATCGGAATAACTCCTCCCCAAGTCCCAGGCCTCCTTGATTACTGAACCACTTAAATCGTTGGAAAGGCATAAACATTGTATTTGCAAGCAAATATTTCCTTTAAAGTTTTGTGGGGAACGCCATTTAAGTTCCTTACCTTGTTATGTTTCTTGTATTTTTGTGGCAAAAATAAATGCTTGTTGTTGTGGTAACGTGTCATATCAGAATTTTCCATCACCTTCTACCTAAGGCCGTCGTTAAAAAGTGCAGGCTGATTTTGACCTACTTGTACCGTACTTTGTTTTTCAGTGGCTGGTGGACAAAATCAAAGAGGCTCGATCTTAGAGCTATAATTGCTCTTTTCTGCACAAGACTTCGAGGAAAAGAAAAAGACATGAAGCTACGACAGTGGTAACATACCGTGAGATCTACTTGGCTGGTATAATTCTAGTGCTTGTGCAATCAGACCAATTTCGATATATAAAAATTCAAGTTCAAACAATAAACAAGACTTCGAGCCTGTGGGGAATGAAACAAGGGCTTGTAAGAGTTTTTCCCCGGAGCCTCGAGAAATTGGTTTGTTGTTTGAACATGTCACGATCAAATATCTTTGTCAGTTTGAAAGTGCACCTAACTGAAAAATGTTCTTGGTTGTCAAGTTTAATTTCTTCACCATTAACAAACGTGTTTTTCCCTTTTCTCTTGGAAATGTTTCTTTCAATTCAATCGCCATAAAAGTTACCAACACCAGCAGCCATTTGACCCACGACTGAGCAAGTGAGTGGAATGGGTCTGTTTCTGGGATGACGTCACAAACTGCTTTCCAGTGCAGAAATTCTTTGAAAAAAGAAAAGCAAAGCAGTTTGTGAGCAGAAGATCAATGCCTCAATCGCTAGATCGGTCGTGGGTCAAGTGGCTGCCTTTAACCAGTTTTGAAACTTGTGCGACCCATTGACTGAGAAGGAGAAAAGGCAACATGTGCGATTTAACTTTTGCCAAAGAAAATATTTCTAGGTTAAATGCACCTTAACTGTCTGGGACGGCCGCTTATCCTCGTCCTAGGTGCATATGAATATGAATTCCAATAGGGGGAAAAAGGTAGCTGCAAGGATGACAGGCTCACCAAACGAAGAGGAAATATTAAATAGCAAAGCTAGTTAATGTCAGTGTCCTAGCTACCACATTGAATTTCGTCTCTATCGTGTTTGCTATTTGTTCACGAAGTGTAGTTTTCAAAGTATTTAATTGAATTTAGGTGATGCAAGGGCTTGAATTTGAAAAAGTTTCGAACCAAGGGGGAGAATAATGTAAAGAGATTTTTAGGCGGATATCTAATGTATGATTCAGTCACCGTGGACTAATTCGAATAGCCATTCGTTGGTTTTATATACGTGTGCTTGCTGAAGCAATAAAGCACATTAATTCTATTTTGAAATTCAAGATTACGTCAAAATAGTAATTTACAACTTTTGCATACTCTTCGAACTGAAAGTTAGCCACAAATAGTAATTTATAGCGTGTGAAAATGAGCGTTTAAAATAAATTCTTCGTTTCGTGAATCTGTTGCTTCCAACCCCTTGATTTTCCCGATATTAGCATCTTAAAAATCTTGGGTTCTTACCATTTAACCCAAACTTCGTGAAATTTCGGTTGAAAGTCAAATGGGACGGGCATTTTTCAGAATATCCGTTGGGATTTCGGAAAGTGTGGAGTACCTCCAGAGGTCCGTTTCGGAAATTCTTGTTCCATGTGACCGATTCTTCCTTTTCCAAAAGTCCCGAAAACTTTTCGGACCCGAAGGGACATTTTTAAAACTACGATCCGCTTATTCTAGGAGGCTGATCATCAAACATGTTTTCAAGTTAGGAAGGGAAAAGGAATGGCAAGATTTCATGCGTAGAAACGTTTTCGTCTATAAGTTCCAATGGGAACTATGGCAGCCGAAATAGACCCGAAAAGTTTCGGGTCCTCTAAGAAACGCACGCCAGGCCCTTTTTGAGGACCTTTGCGCGGTTTCACGGTTCCTTAACAGATTAATTTGGTAGTAAAGGCAATTTCGTCCGCTTCATCGGTGCATTTGGAACATCACCATTATGCATGGGACGGTCACGCCAAACGGAATATCCGAACAAATGGGAAGCTCCACAGGCCAAAATTTTCAGTTGATCGGCGATCCACGGTATTTTCTAAATCGGCGAATCAGTTTATATTTAATAAGAATCATTCATAAAAGTTATTATGCATTTTCAAATGGGAACTCGGGAAAAATCCGAGCCCCAAATGAGATTCGAGCCCACAACCCTCCGAGATCTAGTATGGATGCTCTAACCACTGAGCTACTGGAGACTCTGTGGCAAGCAAGGGTGAAATGTTTATATTTATGGCAACATTTGACAATCCATGGGCTTTTTAGGGCTAATGTGTTGTTCAGTGGTACTTGTTACAATGACACCCCGGGCGCATCCCGGGGATTTGCAGGAAACTACATTTATCAGAAAAAGAAGACTGAGGAAAAGACTCTAGCAGCAGTTTAAAGGCCCAGTTACACGGTTCAACTTTTGCTTTCAACCTTCGTTTGCGATTTGTTACGCGCGCGCTGCTCGTGCCGCACAAAAAATCGCATACAACTTTCGCCGTCGAAAACATATTGTGCTTAGGATTGTTTTAGGTTTTGGATTGATTAAGGTTTTAAAACAACCAGTAGAAAGATAGAGAAATTAACAATCGGCGAAAACTGAGTCTTCTATCAAAGTGTTTCGGAGGGTCTTTCTGCATGTACCGGACAGCATCGTATTTGTTTACTTAGGATTAGTCTTTATTTGGAGTTTGTTTTGTTTTCGCTCTTTTGTTTCTTTCGTTTTGTGTCAGCCGTGTTCTGGTACCTGCAGAAAGAACCGAGTTTGAAAAATGTGCTTTCAATAGAGCGTTGCTGTAAAGTTCCTGTAAACCAGTCGCTTCAAACTGTAGACAATTTTCCATTATTTTCCACGTAGCCAGGCGCATCGTGTCAACTGTGAAGAAACGTAATTCACTAACTCACCGATTTGCCCCGCCCCTCTGTCCCCCGGACAAGACTGCTGCAAACAATTCCCCACCCCTGGGCCCTAAGGGTTGGACTTGTCCCGGGGCTTACCCAGGCTTGGGGATGGTAACAGGTAGAGTTGAACCATGCATAGTAAGGCAAGTCTATTCTCTGTTCACATTTCTCTCTGGAGAAAAGGACGTAGAAGTTGATAACGGCTTGCTTTCCGCATGTCCGCCATGTTTGTTTGTTTGTTTGTTTGTTTGCGCCAACTTTCCAAGACCGGCAGAGCAAAGCTGGTACCTTTATCAAATGCGCATGCGCAAGATCCCTGTACTACAGTGAGTACACAAAAAAATTGACTCACCATATGGAAGACACGATGACTACAGTTCCAAATATATAACGCTTGAAATCTTAGTTTAAAGTAGAACGGAACTGAGCCGCCTATACGAAAAGGATCTGTTACATAAGGTTTACGGGCCGACATTTGTCTTCCTCAGTGTCTATAGGGGATGGGTATCCGAAAGTTGAGTGGGGCCGAAGGTTGAGACTGCTACAATCGATCCACGGGCCAAAATTCTCGGGGGTTATGGTCATGGTGCTTAAATATGAGCTCAATTTTTTTTCTTTTCGACACTCAGTCTGTGCATGCGCAAATGCCCTTTTTGTTCCAATAAGTACCGTTTGAAAATACGATGACTACATTTTAATCACAGAATGGTAATAGGTGCGGTCACACTAAAGATCTTCCCCAAAGCTCCCCTAAGGGAAATGGCTTGGCTTGGGCTCATTCTGGGCTTGATTTATTTCGCTTTGGGGGTCACACGCTCAGTGATAAATTGCCCACGGGGAACAGTAAACTTTTTCCCGAATTCGCGGTCCACATGATGTACAATCAGAAAAATGTCGTAAATACGCTATAGTCTACCTTAGAAATACGTGAAAACGTATATAAATACTCAGATATAAAGACGCTTGAAAACCAGCTATGTTTTGATTGTGGTCGAACTTGTAATGCAAAAGCGGGTGACGGAGTGGGTAGGATTTGGCGCCAAGATGAACACAGCACGTGATTTCCAATTTTTATACAATTTACTTCCTCGTGATTGCCTGAGCCAGTTTGGGCTGTTATTAACCCATAGGACTTACCTCTGGGTCTGTCATGGGTAATTCTTTTTGTTTGTTTGTTTGTTTTTGTTTTGTTGTTGTTTTTTTGTATTTACGTATTCATGGAAATTTCACCTTAGGAAGGTTGGTCACACACAAAAAGTTGCTTCCCCGTGGGCAAGAGCCTTTTGCCTATGGGTAAAATGGCTAGTGTGAACGCAGCTAATATATCGTTAATCCAGTTAGAGAAGTTGCATGAGGGTATCATCAACGAAA
>BLFK01000748.1:757553-774074 GCA_014634185.1 Astreopora myriophthalma
CGGGCTCAGTAAACTGAAAATACCGCTAAAACATCGAACATTGGGATTTGGGAATCAACTTGCTTTTCAAAACTCAAAAATGATCCGATAATCATCAAAATATGCGAATTATGCTAGCAGTGCTAGTTTTTAAAAATGGGAACAATTGTGCTAGTTTTCTCAAATTATGCTTAAATTACGTTAGCAGAATCTAAAAGCTTAGTCTCCACTATACTAGGGAAACGGAGGGGGACCGTAATTCATCATCAGTTCAATTGAACATTTTGCGCTGAGCGAGGCAAGAATGACTAATTTGAATGCAAACAAAAGAGCATTAAAATGGCCACGAAAATGGCCGCGATTATTGGCCTTTCAGAATCTTTCTCGGGCCTTTCGGGCCTTTCTCGGGCCTTTCTCGGCAGCAGTGCGGATGTCAGAAGCGCGCTGATATTTGCCCTGCGAACTTTGATAAGAGCCTTTTCATTAGTTGAAGAGATCGTAAACACTACACGAGATTTTAAAAAAATTAGCTTACTGTATTCATAGCCTTGTCGAGGGCAGAAAAACCTAGAAAATGAAAAAAATTGATTTGATTGGTGAAATGAGAGCTTATGGTGCGAGAACCAATCAAAATGAAGATTCCAATGTGTTCACGTGGTCAGAAATTAAATCTATTTTTAGCTGATGTGTTTGAGACTGAAAGTTTCGATCTATAATAACGCAACGAGTGTTTCTCGAATTGTGTTTTATTTTGGGCAGTTGTAGAGTATAAGGCCCACGATTTCATGATTTGGACCCTAGATAATCCATCATTGATTTTTTAGCCCGCCTTCGATCTTCCCAGCAGCTGGACAAAATAACGCTTGGAATTCCCGCGTTACTACGATACGGACACTAGCCGCGAGCCTAAACATTGGTTCAAGAGTTTGTAAGTAAACGAGAGTGATCGCTACAACGCTGTTGATGTGTATACAAGAGTGACAACTCGACAACCTTTGTGTAGAAATTTAGCTATGACTTCGTATCACTCAACGGGACTGTCAAGTCACCGCTGAATTTTGCGCTTGTGTTCTTTCGCTTGGCTGGAGCACTCAGACGTTTTCTTTTAGGCTACTGGTGGCGTAATCGTTCAAAATATAGGAATTAAACTTTCATTAATTTCTCCTCAACATGGCTCTGGTTTCCTGGGCTTGGCTTCTGGTGAGCTAGTACGGCTATATTTATTAAACCTGCAAAATGGATGAAGACGAACAAGATGTTTACGTGGCTCAACTTCATGAGGTATTCGACAGTTGCGATCATATAGGAAAGGGTTTCCTGAACAGAGGCGAACTTGTCGAACTGTGCAAAAAACTTCAACTCGATGATCAAGTCCCACAACTTTTGGAACAATTATTGGGGAGCGCAGAAGCAGAGGGGCAGGTATGTCAAGGATATTTCACTGAAACACGTTCATAAGAAAGATAAGCTTTGAAACCGTGGTAACCACTGGACCGTACCTGTCCTTGTTGGCGTCGCTTCTCAGTTGTTGTTTAATTAATTACTTCAAAGCTTATCTTAATATCCAGTCTTGTGCTGGAGCAGTGTTTTGCTTATATTGTGGCACACTGTTGAAATTGGTTACTGTTAAATTATGTGTTATAATATAAGTGTTTACGTTTTTTGCCGTGATGTTTCAATTGATATTAGTATCAATGCAGATGACTGTTATTGGATCGTTTGTTTATTATCTCGATATTCGAAGTTGGATCTAGTTTTCATGTGTAGACTCCATCCCTCTGTTTACGCGAACTACTGTTTTCTAAAACTGATCATTTTTGTGTGAATAATACACATGTCGGTTTCAATTTGAAACGCGAAACGTTCGAGAATTCCGTTAGTTCCTTCGCTCTTGATATGAATGCGACGGCTTACCCTCATCACGTAAGCCGGACGGATTAACGAAGTATTGCAAAAAGTGTAAACCAAATTAGAAAAATTTATTGTAAAGGCTACTGTCATCTACAGATATAAAAAATCAAGAGTGTTGGCTTGTATTTAATTTAATAGTGTTGTCGGTTGAGCAGGGATTTGATATCAGCAATTTTCAGCAATGTACAGGGAGCTAATTGTAATTAAGCTTATTGCTTAATTCGCTGCACATGCATCATCGTGAAGAACTTTATTCATTTCTGGAACAAAAGCAGTAGACTTATATACATTTAGGAACTTCATTATGCATATTGTTACAATCAATTCACGTTTCAGTGGAAGTTATTTCACTTCCATGGCAGTAGCATTTACCAACGTATGTTGGGGTTTCTGTAAGTCCTGTGAGATTTTGTCCTTTCCGTTCCTTTCCAATTACCACGAGTTTATGTGTTGTTTTTATAGCATGCTTAATGATTATTTGGAATGTCACATCATTGCACTACATTTACATGTATGATTTGAATTAAGGCCCCTTTTCAAGCAGTTGTCAATTATTTGATTTTTCTTTATAAAAAACATTTTCTCTGTAACTGTGCATGTAATTTCCAAGGGCATCAATTTTGCATTCAGGTGCCTCTTAAAATTTCTTGTCAAAAAAGTGTAAATCTCGTAGTGAATATCATAATAGTTGTAATTAGTGGAGGTAAAAATATTCTTATCCTGTGGTTTTCATTCTTTTTCTTTTAATCACTGCCTGAAATGCTTTGTTTAGTGGCAGGAACAGCATTTTCTGCAGTAATTATTTTGTGCATACTTCCTGACAGAGTTTCATCAAGTTGTTAGATTGTGTGTCAATAGTTATTTTCAGAGCTTTTCATACTTAAAAATTAATAGTCTGTTTGTGATAATGATGTGTTTAAAAAGGACTGAAATGTACATGTATGATTTTAGAATGAACTAGCCTAACCTTTTAGAATAACCTCTTAAAGGTTAATAATAGTGGTAAAATTAATTGTCCTACTTAATACTCTAGCCCTTCCAGATCTGTATTTTCATTGGTCCCTATTAATGACCTGTAGCTTCTTTTGTTATCAGGGCTAGGGGCATTGTTTGTTTTGTATCAGCTATTGTTTCATTCTCCAGTCAATGAATGTTTCTACAGGCTTTTTGGCTTATTTTAGACTAGTACAGCAGTTCATACAGAATAAACCTTCTAATACATGTAAAGTAGGCCTTGTGACGAAACTCTTTAGAGCTCTTTTTGAAACTACTGAATGGTTTTCAACTGATATCGACATAAATTTGTAAATTGAGTTAAGCCATATTTTTCTTCACTGGAGCAGGTTTTCAGGCATTTATTTATTTTATTGTGTTGTATGCGGGATCATTTTTATCTGAGAATTATGACTTGTTTGGCATGGTTCACCAACCCAAACTGTACTTAGGTTATTACAGTAATCATGTGTGAAGCCAATTACCCATGCTCCAGAAATAGTAACCAATGTCGTGATCATCGTCATCGTCGTCATCATCATCAATCACTGTGACGTTATACCGGTCCCGTGGATGAACAGAGTAACCTTAATCCAGCTGATTTCTCTAAGCTTAAAATGTATCTCTGAGCTTGTCTTACATTGTACATGTAGTACAATATGACTGTATGTGTAATGTTTACAATGTGAGTAGCAGTGTTGTCAGTATCACATTTAGAAACTTGATATGAAACCGAGATGTTGTTGATGTGATAGTCATCATGACAATGATGAGTTCAACAACTGTTTCAGAGCATTAATATACAGCTCAGTTCTAATTGGCCTTCGTATTTTTTTTTCAATTTTGATCCCACTCCACTTTACATGTAACAGTGCACTTTTATTTCCAGTTACTGTGCCCTCTTTGGGAAAAGAATTGTAATTGGATAAAAAGGACAGCACATCATGAACTTGTTTGGTTTGTTTTTCCTTTTTTTTGCTTGTTGTTCTCACAGATGTATACCTGGTCGTTATATGCTTTGGATGGAATGTCTGTTGTAGACACGCTCATTATCTTGTTCACGAAGTCGCTTTGAATTGATAGTTTACTAAACTGTGTGTCAAGTCTGATGCAATTCTTGCCTGTGGATTTTAGAGTAAGGAAGGATGTACGAAATGAATCATAGTTATATTGAACTGCAGATATGAAATCAAGTGAAGTTATGATCCTCGCAGTTATGAAGGCAATTTTAGCATAGAGAATTGCATAGAGAAGCCTGAAAAATTCGGGACTTCAATGGGGTTTGAATCCATGATGCTTCCGTGCCAGTTCGACACTCTAACCAACTGAACTACATGTATGAAGCCACTGATGTTGGGAGCCGGTCATTTCTGGGTTCAAATGTTCCTGTGATGAATGAATCAACGAAAGAAAGGATATATGAAATGAATCATATATCGAACTGCGGATACGAAATCAAGTGAAGTTATGATCCTCGCAGTTATCCTCTTTCGTTGATTCATTCATCACGGGAACATTTGCTACTTTTCCATCTTTTTCATTCCCTATTTCTATTTTGTACCATTATTACGAAGCCAACTCACCAGGAAGAAGAAACCTACCTTTCACCTACTGTAGTTTGAACCAGCTATCTCCAGATTAAGAGTCTGACTTCATATCAAGTCAACTACACAGGACAACTTGCAAATTCCCTCCTTTTAGTTGAATTTATTCCTGTTTTAGTCCCAGACTCACCTCAACCAAAACTTAATTTACGGCAAATAAGAACATACATTCTGTGTACTGGTAGTATCCATAACCCTAACTTAAAATCTAACCATTTCAAATCAGTTCTCAGGCCTAACCATTAATCCTTGCCACAGAATGATATGAAACTGACTATAGTCAGAAAAAATACCTAGTTAATAAAAAATTACCTAACGTTAAAAGTTACGTGTACCTACAACATTTACATTCAAGTTTTGGAATCGTTTCTTTCCACTTTTAAATTTACTGGGTGCCACCATCTTGAATAATTCTGATGTAACTCGGTAATGCCCTATTGTTGTTATACAAAAGCTCTTGACTTTATGTCAGAACAATGGGGCAACCAAGTTACGTCACAATAATTATTCAAGATGGCGGCACCCACAAAATTTGAAACTGAAAACAAGTGATTATAAAATTTAGCTTTTTCCCATGCAAGTGCTTTCTTTAAAAATATTGCAAAAAAATTGATTGTAAACATGATTTCCTGCTGCTTTATAGTAATTATTGTTCTGTAAGAGTGGAGGTAGATTAAAGGATTAGAGTTTCACGTCTCTGCGCATGGACAAACTGTCACCTCAACCAATTAATTCTATCGTTATTGAAACAATCGAAAGCACTTTCCTTTGTGTTATGAACCCACTGCATGCGAATAGGCATGCGAATAGATAACTCTTGGGTTATGACAACTAGTGCGTAGAATAAAATGTTCGACCTGTACAATAAATTCGAGGTCAAAATTAAATTGATATTTTCTGCCTAAACCTGCAGTATCTTCCACCAAATTTGGGCCTTAGCCATTCAGTGTATTCGCTTTAATACTCTCAATGATTAATGAACAACATCTGGTTCAGTAAGAAAGCGTAAAAATTACAACTGATAGGGCCAAAGCTTGGACATGCGCAAAACCGTGAAACTGTCCCTTTAACAAGCTACATTTAGTGCAAGCAGAAAATATTGTAGCACAAAACAGGAAAGCAAACTCTGTGACATACATGTAGTTTTCATTCAATGACTGTCTGTAATGTTTTATTAAAGGTTTTATTATTTTTTTTTTGTCTTGTCATACAAATAAGTAAAATTATAGCAATTTACAGCCTGTAACTCTTTCTAGTCAATAACATGTAGTTTTGCTCTCTTAAATTCAGTTAGTTACCTTTCAGCTTAAATTTGTAAATTGGAAAATTGTCGTTTAGTACGTTGTATACTTAACTCCACCCAAGGGGGACATTAAAAAGGGAATACCCTTTTGTTGATTTTACATGGTATGGTTTTGCTTATGTACTGGAAGTATTAGCATCAGTTGATCACACAAATTTATCTGGCTAACTGACTGCAAGTTTAATTTAGTTAGTTTAAATTTCCAGCATGCATGAAAGGTCAGGCCACAGCAATTTAGTTCTGTTGATGTTTCAAAACTGGCATTAAAAGTAGTAGAGTTTTAAATTAAAATCAGAGGTAACTTCCTGTTGAACTCAGCAAGGAAAGTATAAATTGGATTCGATGGGGTGTGGCTTTGTTTTCACAGCACTTAGCTTTTCAAGGAAACAATCCACCTGTTGTAAACAAACACATTATGGGACAGCTTCTCGCCAAATGATTTTCTCTGAACAATTCAAATGTTATGTGAAGCCAAATTAGCACACTGTGTTCTTTTGGGTCTCGTACCCAGATCTGCTGGTGAAA
The DNA here is from genome assembly GCA_014634185.1 of Astreopora myriophthalma. Lineage (NCBI taxonomy): Eukaryota > Metazoa > Cnidaria > Anthozoa > Scleractinia > Acroporidae > Astreopora > Astreopora myriophthalma. The sequence goes on from BLFK01000748.1 coordinate 763,869, forward strand.
GAATGGTCACACAGAAATGTTTGACTGTCTTTAAAGCTTGTGGTTAAACTTTTAGTGGAATGGTTGTGAAAGAACATTATTTTTACATGCAACAGGTGCTCCAAGTGTGCAGCTTAACATTGTACTTGTGACTCAACTTGTGGAATTATAGAGGTTGGCATTTATAATCACTCAAGCAGAACTTGTTTCAATGCTGTCTATTTGAAATGTAATTATTGAGGTTGTTTCAAAAGTTTGCAGTTTTGTGTAAATTGGGAGACCATGATGAAAATGTAAGTTCTTTAGATTTGTGGTATGTAGCTGAGTGAATCTGCAGGTTCAAAATTTTGCAGTCTTGATCAATAATACAGTGGTTGGCAAGTACCTGCCTTCTGACATCATCTCTTAGCCCTGCTTTTTTTCTGTTTTGTTTGTGACAAAGGGGTAAAATCTTTTGTGTTTGTGGTATGATTCTGAAGAGGGACTTTTTAGTTGTCTTTGAGTGACCAGTGTACTCAAAACACAATAATAATTTTGTATGCTGTAAATTGATTATTATGAATGAAGTGGTGTGTGACTATCTCACAAAGGAAGTTACCATCAATGGAACAAGGCTAAGTGTAAGTTTGTATTGTAGCAAAATGTTTTGAAATGAATGGATGAGAGGTTCCTTTTTTTCACATACTGCAGACTAAGTACATTTAATTATAACAGTGTTATTCCTGTCCCTTTATGTCAAATGTTCTCTTTGGTACCCAACAAATAATTCTCTGATTGTAATTATGTTAATTAGGTATTTTGTCTCTTAGCACTTCTACAAAATTAATGTCTGAAAGAGTTTGATAACATGATGTTCCAATTAGAGACTGCTTGTAACAGAGACCTAAAAGTTGGAACAATTCACATGACTATAATATTACACCATGGCTATACAGTGAGTTTGATTAATTACTCGCTAATTGGCTGAAAGGCATCTGAGTCTTATTTCCTGTAGAATTTATAATTAGTGACCTTTGCAGCACGATCACTGTGCATCAAGGTGATGTTTTATTGGCTGAAAACAATGTGCTACACCCTTTGGAGCAATATACTGTATTTGACATCCCTCTGCCAGCCATTCCTTAGATGATAATAATTGTTGGCCCTTGCACCATTGTGGTTCACGGCTTTGAACTGAGAATGTTATCTGTGGGAAACTGCTCTTCTCCTGGTACGCTCAAAATGCATACAAGTGCATATGCTGTTCGTGGTAGATCAACTGGGAGCATACATTAGTGACGGGATTGAATATTATATTAATATAAAAATTTAGCCTGCCATTTTTTTTTTCGAAGGGATGGTTGATGCGATAGTACTGCACAGTCAAGCAGAGCTTTTTGTGCAAGCTAATAATTATTATTAAGCGGGATTTTATGCTGTATATTGCTGTATGATAGTTTCACAAGGGATGCAACTTCTTAACAAAGCCATTTGAACACAATTTGAAAAATCACTGGAAGTTCAACACTCAGAAACTTCCTTGAAACCGAAACACAATGAAAACTGAACTTCTGGGCTACAGGTGTTCCAAGGAAAACGCTTACAGAGCATTTGTTTGATTTGAAATTGTAATTCATCAATTTGGTAACTTAACTGTACTGTGACTGTCTTGACATGACTTTCTACATATGCACGGCTGTACTTATTTCATAATATTCCAAAATAAACAGTTACTGTATATGGATGTAGAAACAAAGAGGTATTAATTTAAAGTAGTTGAACATCTTGTTTTGAAATGGCATCTGCTCCTGTTTATTAATAATAGTACAGTGTACATGTATGCTTGTCCAAATGTGACAAAATTTTAAGATGACTGATTTTATGTATCAAGTTACATATTTATACATCAAGTTGTTATTTTATGTATCTACTTTAATAGGTAAATATTTAAACACCAAGTTTTTTGTATCAATATCAAGTTACATATTGATACATAAAGTTTTTAACATTAATATGAAGTTTCCACATCTACTTTGAAACTTTTTCTCATTTCAATGCAAGTTTATTCACTTCAAGCCAACCTTTTTCATTGTTTTGGTTGCAAAAGTTATTTACTGTCCCTGTTGTCACTTTCCTCACTATTAAGGCAGTAGGGACTTTCCAGTCTCACTAAGATTTGTCTTAAGGCATTGATAAGCTGTTCGATGTGATGCCCGAGAACTTCTCGATGAGGACATGTTTCAGTATAAATGCGTTGATATGTAACTCGCAGCGTCTCTTCATATTCTTTTACTCTTCTCAACAAGAACATGTTGTTTATTCTTCATCTAGTTCCCAGACCTCTTCTTGCTACTCCATAAGCTCGTCACCAGGCTTTCTTGATGTATAAAAATGTAGACATGAACTTGAAATTATAACTTTTGCAACCAAAACAATGAAAAAGTCAGCTTGATGTGAATAAACTTACATTGAAATGAAAAAGGTTTTCAAGTAGATATATGGGAACTTGATGTTAATGTTAAAAACTTGATGCATAAATACGTAACTTGATATTGATGTAAAAACTTGATGTATAAATATTTACCTTGATACATGAAATAAGAACTTGATGTATCAATATGTAACTTGATATAAAAAACGATGCATAAATAATTATGTACATGTACATGTAGTACCTTGATACATAAAATTGGTCATCTTGAAATTTTGTCACATTGGGACAAGCATAAGTACATGCACTGGCAGTTTACTTTGAAGTAGTACTTATTAAAGAAATGGCCCACCATGCAAAGCAGCAGTTGCAACAACATTTATAGAAAACACCGTGATCTTCATTTTTAAAATAATATTAAAGTTAATGGAAGCTAAAAAAGTTAGAAATTACACTTGAACTTAAATTTGAACTGATCCTGCTGTTGGATCTGCTGACTATAACCAGGGCTTAACATTAGGTATTAAAGGTACACACTGTGATGAAATCATCATATGCTTCATGATACATGATTGTCCTTCCAAATAAGTAATATGTTTCAGTTTTAAGGGCAATTCATTTGAAGGTTGTATGTGAATTTTGCTGCACCAGTAGTCATAGTTTAACAGGTTTGTTTGCTAATTTACTTTAGGTGACATTTGATGACTTCAAAGAAGGGTTTGTAGCTGTGCTTTCTCAAGCAATTGAACAGTTATCCTCTAGTGAGGATGAAGATCCATCTGGTAGTACTGCAGGTTAGTTTACAGGATGGCATTTTAACATTTTTAACATTTAACATTTATTAATAGATAGAAAACAACAACTGTACAATATTTGTTACCCACAGTTAGCATAGCTATTCGAGGTGGGTAACATTTTCACGATAAATTTTGATTTTGACAATCATATTCCAAATCTTATTAAAATTATTAAAATTAATTAATTGAAATTATTGACAATATAGTTGTGACAGTGAGAGCAACAATAAACACTATAAACATCAACATAGACCTCCTCAATCTCTAAAACCTTTAAGAGTAAAGTGTAATTCGCGCAATTTTTGCTTAAAAAGTGCTTTACTCAACTTGCGTAGCTTAGGAGGAATTTTGTTCCAGATTCTTGTCCCAGTTCTTGAAAAGGATAATAACTGTTGATTAGTTCTAGATACTTGGACGTGAAAATTACCAACAGCTGAAAGTCTGGTATAGTGAGAATGTATGAAGTCAGAACGAATAAAAAGATCAGTAATTTTAGAGGGAGTGCAATGATTGGCAACGTCATGCATGAGGATAGCTATATTCTTAAAGAAAAGTAAATGCAAAGGTAATATACCTTTGCAGCTTGGCCCCAGGTAGTAAGACCATAAGAAATGTATGGCTCAATTAACGATCGATAAATCCTTATAAGAGTATTTGTAGGTACAAAATGCCTGAGCCTGGCAATAATACGAACATCTTTGCTTATTTTGGATGAAATGTGATCTTTGTGATATCTCCACGAGAGGTTACTATCTATGAGAACACCTAAATATTTCACGTAGTTTTTACGTTCAAGAGGTATAGATTTCTGTAAGCTATTATCGTAGATGTTTAAGTTCACGTCATAGTAAGCTTTATGTTGATAGGGATGGAAAATAACAAAGTTGGACTTTCCAGAGTTTAGCGATAATTTGTTTGCATTTAGCATGACATCAAGTACAAATTGTACGATTGCTGGTACTAGATTGGTAGTTTAAGGTCAGCAGTGTATTGTACTTGAGGGGACAGGTACATGTTGCAGAAATAGTCCCCAGGTTTGATGGTCCCTTTTTATGAATAAAGTGCTCTGTTGATATATTAATTTTTGTCTCCACTCCAAGCTCCATGAAATTCACCTGGGTTGAATTAAATTTTTGTGCATCATGAAGTGTGGGGTCAAAAATGAGCCAACTGTTCACTGGTGCATATGTGTGCACTGTTCTAATGTTTTACAAACCATCCCTGCTCCATAGATTGAAATGAACCAATAAAAATAGGAGCCCATTCCATTGTACATTGATTTGTTGTACAGTTCACAGAAAGGGGACTGACTACAACTTGTCAGGGCTCAAAGTTTATTTTTGGCTTTGGGAGCACTTGTGCGACCAGGTTTAAATTTTTAGGTGCACTGCCGAAATTTTAAGCACAGAGTTAAAAATTTTAGGTGCACAGCTTCAAATACTTGGAGCACCCACTCCAAAAGAATACTTAATTAACGCTCCAAAAAGAGCGACTCAGGCTTCATGTTGCAATATTGGCCTATTCCAGCAGTATTGAATGCAACGAAAACAAATAAAAGAATCAGGATATTTCACAACTTTATTATTTGGTGCTTGGCTGTGTTATATCTATGTTAAATTTATATTTATCAATTGGAGTACGTTAGTATGGTCAGGTGAGTAAGCACTAGAGAAGTCGCACTGTATTTTGGCTTTTAAGGTGCGGTGGTGCGACTGTACATGATTTTTTAGGCGCACAGCCAAAATTCTAGTCACATTTGCGACCGGTTGGTCGTTAACTTTGAGCCGTGCTTGTCCCTGTGATTTACAGTTAGCTTTAATGTTCTTGTTGCAATGTGCAGCTGCTGTAAATGTTCCTTAGGTTGCTTTCATTTGCGTTCAATTTGGAATAAGAATATTTTCATTTCAATTCTGGAATGCTTGGATTTCCAGTCTGGCTATTCAGTACTGCTAGGGTTAGATGAGGCCGAGAACAGAATAATAATTTTTATTCTGGAATAAAGCAGATGAATGCACTCTTTATAGTGTGTGCTTTCACATTGAGGATGGGAGTTAATGATGCTTTTCAATGTACAGAGGGTATGTCAGCCCCCCCTCAGAATGGCATGTATCTGTGAAAAGACAACTGTGGATTGCAAACTATCAGTGAGAACATTTTTTGAGTCAAGCTACAGCTGTATTTATCACAAATTTAACAAAATTATTGTCAAAATACAGTGCCCCATAATTTCATACAATCATGTAAACGGTGGACAGTAAATTTGTTATTTTGGCTTAGAATGCAAATTAGCCTAGGAAGCCTCATTAACAGCATGTGCTATATTTAAAATAATTTTTGCTTTAGAATGAAATTTTGTTGGTGCAATTTACATGTCTTTGAATACAAGAAAATAATAAATCGGGCACCATTTTTGAATAAGATTTTATAGGTGTATCTAGTATTTTTTCTTATTGTCCAATTAATGACTGTTTGTTCAAGGGGTTATGCAATGTCTGACACATAATTATTAATTTTGATAGAATGTTGTCAAAAATAGCATTCTTGGTCACTTCAGAGGTTTATCCTCTCATTCCATTCACCTATTGAAGTTCTAAGCATTTCTTGAACAGAAAAGAAAAGTAAATGAATAAAAAATACTGTTTTTTTTGGTGCTGCATGTTACATATTTGTAGCAAGTTGAACTAATGTTCAATTGTACCTGCATCATTCGCAGAACCACCCAAGCTGGTGGTGAATGAGAAGCGATATGGAAGGCGATCCCGTCCAGAGACTTCCTACTCAGAAGACCTCTACTCTGCTGATGATGAAAGCATGATTGACAGCCGGCCAGAGAGTCGTTTGAGTGACTCACATTTCACAACAGAGGCAGATCGTATTGATAGCTCTGCAACAGAGGTAGGACTTCGACAGTTCTAAGCTTTTTCATGATAATTGCGTTTTGCCTATTCCAGACCTGCACTTTTCCAAGTATTTGTCTTGGAATAACTTTGCAGTCAGTATCACATCTTGAGAATAATTATGTTTGGAAGTAGTCAAAAGACTGTCGATCAGGGGATTTTCGGTCAATTTGTTTACAAGCATCTAATAGTTGGTCTGAACATTTTTTGATATTAAATAAAGATGATACATGCACAAGGAGAAATGGCATGCATTTTGGGAGCAGGGCTGGCACTGTGATGAGGGCACTTGCCTCACCGCCAGTGTGTCCCAGACTCGATTCGCAGCCTCAGCAGGGTGGATTGAGTTACATGTAGTTGGTTCTCTACTGGCAGACTGCTCTGAGAGGTTTTTCCCTGGCTAGTCTCACTAGTTTTCCCCTATCCTTAAAAAACGATATTTGATTTGATATCTGGAGTGTGCCTTAGTACTTAGTATAATAATATTTTGACTGAGAAGAATAATATTATTTTTGGCAGGTGCTGTACAGCTACACTGTACAATAAGATTGTGGATAGCTTTTATTGTTGTCATAAGTTAATCGTAGGCATCCAACAAGTGCAGATGATTGTGTGAAGATGTACATGTACTGTATCCGAGATACAATGAATTCATGTACAGTGTACTACTCTTGGTGTTCTGTATTCATTTTAGGAGAAGTCCAGGTTAAAGAGGAAGGGTTCCAGTAGGAAGAACAGTCTAAGGAACAGCATACGGCGTCATAACTCCAAACGTAAGAAATCACGGGAAGATTCTATCATTGTAACAGACTCAGATGTCTTGGACAGTGGGAGAAAGTTAAGTGTTTCTTCACATCCAGATGGTGTTAATGCAGGTGAGTGTATTACATGTATCTTAGTTTTGTCCAATAACTGTCAAAAATATCATGCTTCCATTATTTTCTATAAGAGTACAGACCATACATGTAATTTAAAGAGTGACGTTTTCTGCTCTTGCCATCTTGCGCAAATGCTGTCTTGAATGAAAATTAAAACTCGCTAATTCTGTCTGAAGTTTTCAACCATTGCTCATTGTTTAGTGTGTTCTTTTAAAGGAGTAAACCTATTAAAGCTAAAAATGATGCTTAAAAAATTAATGTTAAACTAAATGAACCAAAAAGTATGGCACCAATCTAATGTATATAGCATCACACATTAAAGGTGTGGTGCTATACATTTGATTGTTGTAAAATCGCCCAGTGGCATAAAAATTCAATATTTTGCAATAGTCCATTTGCATGGTGGCATGACTGTAATACTACCAAGACCAGAACACTACATTGTATCTTTCAATTGATTTGCTTCCCTTTCCAAGCAAGTTTTACTAATCTGTACCAATAATAATTATGGTCTGAACATTTATTTCCAGGAGAGTAGAAACATCTTTAGGAATAAGAAGGTATCCTGACAAAGCATTCTGGTCTTAGTATTAAAATGGTACCATCATGCAAATGTCCTCTAGATTTGAGGATTTGGTCATTCACATTTTTTATTTCTGGTATGATTTGAAATCAAAATGCTTTCATCAGCTAACTGAACCCCTCAGAAATTCCATAATTTTTATAGCTCTTAAATTTGCTATTCCTTTAGACATGGCTCCTTTTCTCCTTTTGTGTCTTTTTTGTGCCATCATGTTAATCTCTCGTTTCCGTTGTGTGTGTCAAAATGTGAAAAGAGAAAGGGTGGGCGGGCTTTTGGTTGTCAAAATTAATGGCGTTTTCTGGATGAAACGATAGCCAAGTTACTCCAGTTCCTTTTATATCTGTTGTAATCAAGGTACATGTTCCAGAAAATGTGAAAATACAGTTTGAATTTTATAAAGGGTACGAGTCACCAACTGAGGAAGAACAGTTGCGAGCCATTTGGAATGAGGTGAATGTGGGTGCAACTGGTTTCTTGGACAAAAATGAACTATCAGTAGTATGTGACCACATTGGCATGGACTCCATGAACGAACAGGTTTGTGTGACAAGTATTGAATGACGTACGTCAACCGAAAGTGGACGTTTCGTATTGACCTGCTCTGAACTGTGTGGCTTCATAGCTCAGTTGGTAAGAGCACTGCACCGGCATCAGAGAGGTCGTGCGTTCGAATCCTGTTGAAGTCACTTGAATTTTTCAAGTGCATATACGAGACAATTGCTTAAATTGTCCAGAAAGTGTGAGGATCACTTCTTCAATTCAATACCTTTCGTATTGTTGGGCAGCGGTTTTGCCCAAATTTTCTTGATACGGTATACGAGTAAAGACACTGAGCTGTACAAAGGTGGTAGATTCAAGACAGTTTGAAGGGGTAAACGCTTGACTTCCGGTTGATGTACATCGCTCAAAAACGCCTTTTCTTAAGCTCCCTAATAAATAAATAACTATCATGCCTAGACTAAAAGTATACGTTCTTGTATTGTCAACAATTCCCATTAATGAAGCCTGAAAAAAGTCTAGGGCATCAATGGGATTTGAACCCATAACCTCTGTGGTACCAGTGCATTGCTTTAGGTACTAACTGAGCCATGAAGCCACATCGGTTGGAGAGCAGCAGTAAGAATAATTATATTGTAAACTTCTGTAAAGGATCTGCATTGTTGATAGGTTTTAATTACCCTCTCTCACTGCCAAACATGTAATTATTGCTCTGACTCTTCAAACAGTATGCCCCCTTAAAGGCTCAATTGTGTAGTTCTGAATACTTTGTTAGGCATGCTCATTCCCTTGCAGTGGGATAAGCGCAAGCAGGGGGGCTGCATACACGATGCTGCATCTCAAGCTGTTTTTGCGCTTATATTTATGCAAATCTGGAGTTAGCATGGCCAAGTGCTCTGGACAATAATCTGGAGGCCCCAGCGTCAACCCCCCTCCTCACCCTGGCCACTAATTGGAGTTGTCCTGGGTAGCCCCTAGTTCACCTCCTCGGCTGGCTCCCTTTCGTTGGGATTCTTAACTCTGTTATGTTTATTTGTTTCATTGGCGCTGAAAAGCCCCCTCCATTGGAGGATTCTGGGCAGATGGAGTGTTTCGTTAGAGAGATTAAGATTCGCGTTTACAGCAAACGTCAGGCTAAAATTTGCCGTTTGCCATAAATCAATCATTCTTATTTGATTTAAGCTTATTTCTTGCCTGTCAGTCACAGCAACCGAGCAAGTACTAAAAACATTACATTTATCTAAAATAAGAGCATTTTCATGGTTTAGGGCAGCAGTTGCCTGCCGTTTGCCGTTGACGGCAAACGTGAATCTTAATCTCCTTATTATGGTAGTCCTACACAGTTTGGGATTATTGCACCCCTGCCGTGAAACCTGGCTTTTTAGTGTCCACGAAAGCAACAATTGACACAGAGAGCTTGTTGTGTACAAACATGAATTTGAAATGTTGCCTTTCCGTCATGCTGTATTCTCTCTTTTGTAGGAGCTGGCCCTCTTGTTTGAGGAACTCGACGACGATGGTGATGGTCGAGTAAGCTTTGATGAGTTCCTTCATGGCTTGTTTGTGGCTAAGGATATTCAACAGTCAGACGTGGAAACAGACTGGGAAAAGCACAATTCAACCGCGTACAATCGTGAATCGCAAACACCGAACTACTCTTCAAAGGTGAGAAAGTTGTATTGAAGTGTGTGAGAGTCCTGGTGCAGAAAGCCTGAAGTCGCTCAGTGGCCAAATCTGCAGCACGTGGCTTAAACTTGGTTTCTGCCAGTCATTAAAGCATGACTCTGGTCCATTAACAGGGTACCCTAGCACCCCTTTATACACCTGGCCGAGTTGTTCGAAGGAAGGCAACCGCTAATCCCGGGTGGATTAAAACCTTTAATCACCTGTACTTGACAACTGGCACAGATAATCCAGGACCTATACATGTAGGATGCCATGGTATTTAACCCTGCTTAGCGTTAACGAACAAGCGCCAACCCAGTATTGAACAACTCGGCTCTGGGTCGAGTTGTTCGAAGCAGGGTTAGTGTTAAACTGGTATAAGTACGTTGACAACCGGTAAGTTTTAATTGGTCTTAACCCAGCGTTAGCAGTGACCCTGCCTGGAACAGCTCGGCTCAGGAAGCAGGCTAAGGGTTGGCTTAGACGTATGACTTAAGCA
>BLFK01000748.1:785374-806647 GCA_014634185.1 Astreopora myriophthalma
AAGGCCCGTTGGTATCGCTACTTTTCTAACCTTGTTATTTTTCTGTTCTGTGGTATACCAGAATATATATGTCCTGTTATGAACAACTGTAAGTTCAAGGTATGTTACCCGCTGTGTTTCCACAGGAAATCTTGCGGCTCGAGAAGGCTCTGTCAGATTCTCAGGAGAAACTCATTCACTCAGAAAATGCTCGAGAGAGACTGGAGAAAGAGTTGGAATCCATGGGGGACCTTTCCAGCAGAGTAAGCGATAAATACGATATTTACGTACGCTGCTTTTAATGCAGTAACGTAAAACTGAGCCGAGGTAATGTTTTTTTTTTTCTCTAAAGCTGGCTGAGGTCGAGAAACAGCAGCTATTGAAACAGCAGCAGAATCAGAAAAGCAGCAAAAGCGTCAGAGAATTAGAACGAATCAACAGGGTGAGTCCGGCGATGTCTTATTTAACGCGCAGCACGGTCATTTAACGGGGATGTGTTAATTAAGAGTCTCAACTAAATATAAAATATGAAATTCGTATACCGATAAAATTATCCTTACCTGACAAACAAGATGACCCTGAACATAGACGATCATTATTCAAGCAAATTACAGTAAATGGGAAATATTTGTTTTTGAGGTTAACGTGACTGAACGCGGTGAAGCGACCAACGTGGGCAGCGAGTTGCAAAGAAGCCTGAAAAAAAATCCAGGCTTAAACCGGACTATATAACCTATGCCCATGTGATTGCTCTATAAACTTCTCTGTGAGCAATCGAGCCAACTCAGAGCTGGCCAATTGCGAGTTCGTATTATTACCCGTAAGAGTGAATGTATGATACTTGAAAAACCGATTTATACGTGGGCCGATATTTTTCAAGATTACCTAAATGCAACCCGTTTCAATCGGGTCCTTCTTTGCCCGTCCATGCACCTGTTTGGCTTTGTTTTCTCTGTGTTACCTTGCCTTACAGTTTTAAGTGGTTATTGTCATGGTTTATTCTATTTTATGGGTTGTGTGCCATGAAATTGCATTAAATGGCCGGTGACATAGCTCCTTTAAGGATTGTACTTTTTTCGATGATTCACAGTAAGAAACGTTATCATACAAAGTAATTCGAGAATCGAAGAATGACACGATGTTCTAGCTGTAACGTTTGAAATAGTTCCACCAAGACAGCTGACTAATAATACAAAAGACGTACTTGTTCATTTGAACCTTTGAAATTCATTTAAACTTTTGAAATTCATTCAAACTTTTAAAATTCATTTAAACTTTCGAATTCATTTAAAGCTTTCAAAAATCATTTAATCTTTCCAATTCACTTAAACTAGTGGGAAATTCGTTTAAACTTCCTGGGGCGAGCTCGGCCAGGGTAGCCTCATTGAATCCAATTCTTATCAAATCATTGTTAGTCAAATAATGTTTTCTGTTTTCTCTTTTAGCTCGGCATTTCAGTTTTGTCAACTTATTTTTAGCTTTCTCATGTGTTTCTTTTTCGTTTCCCTTAGGAACTTCGAGACGAAAATGACGAACTGCGTCTTCAATGCGAAGCTCTGACGCAACAAGTCAACAGTTCGGTGAAACGACGACCCAGCCATCGGAAACGGCAGGATAGTCAAAAGGTTCATCGCCACGGCTCGGTTCTCTCCGACTACACCAAACCGGTGGTTATCAAACGGAATAAGGAGGGTGTGACGTCTACCGATGACTCAGATACCGCTGACCATCTAGACGGTATGCAGGTTCCCCCTGTACGAGTCAGCGGTGATGGCGGGTCAAATGAGGACGCGGGTAAGCCGCATAATCATTGCGCGCGCATAGAGTCGTGTCACGTGTGGCTTATTGGGTGTGTAAAAACTAACAGTAAGGTGTGTGGGTTGCTATTGGAGTAGAAACTTGCCAGTCCTTTACTTTCGGAGGGCACCGCAGACAGCTTTGATAGTCCTCGTTTTCCTAATTTTGAAATGGTTACAAACGTGAACACTTCATGAAAATATTGCATTGTACTGTTCATCGAAAATGTATGGTTGGACTCTATTCACAGACGTAGAAGTACTGCACGATAACTTTCGCAATGACCACAATGTAGGGTTTCCTTCGCAAAATCAACTGCATCGTATAAGCATCTAGCACTCAGGTTTAGCTTCAAAATTATCGCCTCAGGAAATAAGTTCGCGGAAGTTCCATGTTCAGATTCAAAATGACTTTAGATCTTGACAGTATGTTGGGTTAATGGGGTTAAACAGGAGTATGCGATTTAATGTGGTGGCATAATGGATTTTAAGGTATTAATATCTGGCTCTCTGGGAAAGGGATCTAAGGATATCTGCCTAAATGCTTAACTATGGGTCGTGGTCTCGTCATCTCTCTTACATGCATTCGATGTGCATAAAAAGCTAAGCACACCATTTTTGCGCCTCTAGTTTGCTTTCATTGGAAACTTGTTCGCTTCTTTATGATACCTTGCTTCTCCGTGACTTTACTGGTGCTTTTGCCTCGTAATTAAGAATTAATTGCAGTGTGTAACGAGCGATGCATACCATACGCAGCATGAGCTTCGTGCGGAATTATTTGACCTGCCATCCGCACTGTTCATCAGCATTTAACTGACTCCCCTGTTCGCGTGTTTTAACATAAAGTCACTCGCTTTTGTAACGTAACTATGTGTTGTTAATTCATATGTTTAATAATATTGAGCAACTGGCAGCAAATAACTCAGTGCAAGGAAGCTTACGAACGGCAAGCAACAGCTTCTCCATCCTAGTAACGTGTGAAGCTTTGGCTATTTATTTATGTCTATGTATTTGCAAAATTGAGTGGTCGAGCAGTTAGTTACCCATTGTGGAAAATTTGCGTAATGAATCTTACTGACGTTCTCAAGACCTCACAATTCTCTTTTTTCTAATTCATTTGCTGAATAATGGCTTTCAGCTTCATTGTCCTCGAACTACTCCTCCTCTAACGAAGGTCCTGCCTCACTGATCTCTCTTTTCTTTATCTCTTCCATTTGCACTTGCTACTTACGTGAATTTGAAACATTTCTAATCTCATCACTGGGTTGCCCTGGTTGTAAGGTGAGAACAATCGAGGGGGGTTGACTTTTTTATATGCATTAACTTTTCTAACTTCTTCAAGCCGAGTTCACGTTCCTGTGAGATGCATAAAACGTCTTATTTCATCTGCATTACCATCCAAGTTTTTAAGTAGATATTTTGGCAATATATGGTTTCCTTTCCGTGTGGTCCTTCTAACTCCACTTTTCGGCCAAAGCCCGTGTCTTGGTTGCCAAGGCCTGAATTTCTCGCCCCCGCATACTCAACCTCCTCAGAATTCACAAAGTTCCACACTTAGCATCTTGATTAGAGTTTCCTTTAGGTTTCATATACCCTCTTGAGGGTTTTGGAGGTGATTAACGTGCCAGTAGGCCATTTCCATGATGGCGTAATTTGCTACAAAGACCAGAATGCATTGAGTGGCTTCTATTGTCAGGCAGGTTTTACCAGTTTTCTCGTTATTCCATGGAGAGTAAAAAGGTCTGCATAAGAAAGCATTTTTACAAAGCATCCTCGTCTTGATAGTAAAATGACGCCATCATGCAAATGGCCTATTATGAATTGTTATGCCAAACGTTTACGTTTACTGCCAAACGTTTACTTGCTTTGATTTCATATCCGCAGTTCAATACATGATTCATTAATTTCCCACTTGAAAACTGGATATCTGTAGCCTTCCAAAATGAATTTTAAAAGACGCGTTATTACTGTTCGGAGGTTCTTTGAACTGCTGATTTTTGGTCGGTAAAGCGGTCATCGAAAAATGGCGTACCTCGCATAAGAATGAATCGGCCAAAGTAACAGTTGCCTTGAGGTGAATGTCGTGACCACCAGAGAATTTTTGTTGTTGTCATGTTTCTTGATAGCCTTATGAGAATGCGTGAGTCAAATCTTATGCCTCATTCGCACCCAAATGTAAGACGGGTGATTACGTGTGTTTAGAGGGGGGTGACTCGGTGCAAATAGGAGGAGGGTCAGTTATAGGGGGAACAGATATTTCTGGCCTTGTTAATAACAGAGCTTTGAGCAAACTTGAGTGGGCTGGAGAGTCAGGGGAAATGGACATTGCCTTCCTCCATTTGCACGAGCCCTCCCCTCCCGCCTTCCCTCCTCCCCTCTAATTAATGAGCAGTCCTCCCTTAACTGAAATGCATTTAAAACTGGACTTTTTGCTTGGCCATGGCTTACGGTCCTTTGCTTGCTAGAATCCGGTTATCAGTGTTCTTGACTGCAGATTTAGCTATAAGAGCGTGCTTGAAACTTGTGTGAACTTCTTCATCCGAATTTTCTCAGTGCTTCTAATATTCCTTTTCCGAAACTCGGTTTAGCGGAACGCTGATCTTTGTTGGTGTGATTGCACCATTGGGTTCAAGAAAACCCTTTTATGAATTGACTCGTCTCTCATTGTTGCTCCGCCCTCATCTTGTCTCTTCGCTTTTTCTGTTTGTCCTCTAATTAAGTGGATTGCCTCGTTTCCGTTCTAGTGTTGTTTAGCTTTTCATAATGTAAGCTTCGTTTCGTCATGATCCACATTAACTGTACGATTCTTCTGTTCTTTGTCTTTGCTCTCTCCCCTTTCTTTTTTGTTCCCCTTAGGTCTTTTTACAGACGACGATGCGCCTCCTATTCCGTGGTCCGTGGAATTTGATGAGCCTATCTTTCCCACACGAGGTTTCTTTTCTCTCCTAGTCTTCCTTGAATTGGTTTTCTATCGCAATTGTTTTTCTTCATCTTTCTTTCATCACTGTCATGGTACAGTTGGTAAATAAGATACATAAAAGTCACGTTGGACATCACGAAGTGTCCTCATAAAAAATCTCAACTACAGTGTAACAGAAAATCTCAATGCAGAATTGTTCTTAATATGATGGGATACCAGAGAGCCAAATCTCCCAGTCAAATATGAAATGCACTATACTCATCGATCAACATCTGCAGTCAATCCTGAACGTAGGTGGTCAACCGGTCTTCAAATGGCGCAGAAACGGATGTTATGAGGTGTGCGAACCCTGTAAAGGCAGGACAAATCCTTGACCAAAAAGGATCGCCTGTAAAACCCTGTGGGAGATGGATGACTGAGGATTTGCCAGATGTGAAAAATTGTATTTGTGTGTCCTTGTGATCAATGTCTGACAATATTTTTATCTTTCCTCAGACGACGCTCTTGAATTGGAAGAGCAGAGAAGTAAGTTTTGTGACAAATACCTTACCCTTTAAGTGATAATCCATTGTTTCTGAGAATTAACGCATCCCAAGTTTAAAACCTGCCAAAGTCAAATCAAAGACCGCCGTAATGTCTTTCGAGGCAAGTCTGTTCTTGCTGTTTCACCTGGTTCCGGTGATCTGTAAAGGCTGGTTTTCACTAGCGGCGCAAGCACAAGAGCGCTTATTTGGAAAGTTTTGCGAAGGAAAGAGCAAATTTGTCCTTTCAACCTCGACTCTGTTCTTTTGTTCTCGCACATTTCGAAAGTGACGTATTCGAGCCGTATACAAAGTAGTGCCCAGTTCTTTTTTTTTTTAACTTCGGAACGGGCGGTTATTAGCAATCAGAGCGGCTTTCTGGAAGAGTATTGCGGTAAGTAGTCTGTGTGTTTCAGTGGAAACTTCATTCGAATCTACATCCGCGTCTCGAGGGGCGTGTTCAGTGGATATCTGTGACGTCATTTCCCGAATTTTACTGATGCTTTTTGCGGAAACGCCGCTTTCTAGAGGCAAATTACTTGGTTGCTTGAAGCCATCAGATTTTATCAAATAAACAGAAATACCTAACTTGCTGCGCTCCCTCGTACAATATTGTTTTATTACTCGAAAATAAAATTCTTATCTGCGCGCCGCGGTGTAATATCCTCTATTTAGCCGATCTCTTCTGATCTTATCTTCACCTTGTTTATTTGTCTTCTTTCAGAAGTCATCGCGAACCTTGAAAACGAACTAAAGGAAAAAGAGGAACAAATCAAGACTCACAGCGCCAAAGTGGAAGAACAAGAAACGTCGATCAGCGAACAAGAAAAGCTCCTTGCTGAACAAAAACAGTCCATCACTGAATTCCAAGAAAAGGTTCAACAACTTGGCGATACGATCAGACAACAAGGACAGCAGCTGACAGATCGAGAGACAGCAATTAACGAGCTTAAGAGCGAGATCGAGTCACTTTCGGGTTCCCTTGCTTCCGACAGCCACGAAACGCGTGTTAGATATGACACCGAGCTGGCAAACCTAACGGCGCAGTTTACAGGAGAGATGGAAGGCCTGCAAAAGAGTTTTAACATGGAAAAAGAACAATTAGAGAAAGAATATCAAGCAAAGATGAAGGATCTTGAGCATTCTCTGAAGAGCGAACAGGAGAGCCTTAGAAAAGAATTAGAGGATGGGTTTAGGCAAGAAAGGGATTTGTTGATTGCAGAGTACGAAAGCGAGAAATCCGAAATGGAGACAGAGCATAAGGGCGAGAAGGAAATGCTTGAGAAACTGTTCGAAGGGGAGATGGATAGAGAAAGAGAAAAGTTGGAAATGGGAGAAAACCGTCTGATTGGGAAGTTGCAAAGTCTGGAAACTGAAAAAGCAGAGGTGGAGCTGAAGCTCATGAATGAAAAAGCCGAATTGGAACAGCAGTTCAGGATTGAGAAGGCCGAGTGGGAATTGCAGAATTCGACTAAGGTAGCGGCCATGGAAAAGGACAAACTGGAATGGACGAATTTGAAATCTGAACTCGAGAGCGCTCACAGACAGCGGATTAGCTCGCTGGAGAATAAGTTCAAGAAGGAGAAAGCCAAATTAGAGGAAGATCATTCCAATGCCTTTTGGGATTTGAAACAAGCTCATTCTAAGGAAGTCGCGAGCCTTAAGCAGAACTTTGTTGAGCAAAAGGCAGAAATGGAGCAGAAGTTTACGAGAGAAAAAGCCGAGATGAGGGAGTCGTTCACTCGTGAGAGAAACGAACTCGAACAGAGATTCTCCCGCGAGAAAGTGGAACTAAAGGAGCACCTCGAAAACGAGCACGACCATGCACTGGCTCTGCGCGAGGCTGAACTAAAAAATAGCTTTCTTAAAGAGAAGTCAGATTTAGAGAAGCAATTTGACGAGGAACGAGCTAAAATCGAGGAAGGTTTTCACGAAAATTCGACTCATAGCGAGTTGGCTTTTCAGAAATGGAAGGCGGAACTTGAGGAACATTATACCGAGGAGAAAGCTAAGCTTTTGCAGAGCGCTTCGAGGGAAAAAACTGAGTTGGAGCAACGGTACAAAAATCAAATTACCGAACTACAACAAGCTTTTACTGAGGGAGAGGCCGGGCTCAAAGGGGAGCTTAAAAATGACTTCTTGCGCTTACTTGCAAAGCACAAAGCCGACTTGGAAGAGAGTTTTGCAACGCAGAAAGCCCAACTTGAAGAGAGTTACACGCGCGAAAAGGCCGAATTTGAAAAGAGTGGCACGCTAGGTTTGCAAGAAGTACGAGAGAGTTATTCTCGCGAGAGAAATGAACTGGAAGAAAGTTACCAGAGAAAAATCAAGGATCTTCAGAAAAATCACACGCGAGAGAAAAAGGAATTGGAAGAGGAATTTGTTCTGGAAAAGATTGAACTTCGATCGCAACTTGACAAAGAATACGCGATAAAATTGAAAACGGAAACCGAACTTCTTGAACAAACGGTTAAACGTCTCCAGGATGAAATTAATTTTCTGAAAGAGCAGAAACGGGAGCTCGAGGCGAAGGTTCAAACACTGGAGCTTAAAACTTTAACTCGCAGCGATAAAGAAGCTATGGAATTAAAACTGTCTCGGGAAAGAGTTGCTGAGCTCGAGAGCAAGGTAGAGGCGCTCGAGAAGGAGAAAGGACTTATTTTGGAAAACAGTATCAAAGAAATTACGGAACAAAAGGTTCGACTGGATGACGTGCAAAGAGAGAAAGCCGTGATGGAAAAAGAAGCTGTAGAAAGAGAAAGAGAACTTCTTCAAGCGGAGAAGGTAAGTGTTTATAGTAATAGAATATACATTAATAATGTAATACTACTACTACTACTAATAATAATATACAATGGACATTAGTACCTAACTTACAGGCTAATACTGGAGATCTTGCGTTGGGATAAGGATCCTTTAAGTCTTTCCAATTTGGAAATTGGAAACCGGGTCGTCCTCGGTTTGCTCAAATGGTGAGCAAAAAAGTATGAATGAGAAATTCCGTTTGAGGACAGCAGGATCTATGTTGAACATTCATTCAAATTTATTTTAAAAATGTGTTCAAGGCAGAGTTTGAAGTACCTTTTCAGACTTTCCGAAAAAAAAAAGAAGATGGAAATTTTTCAGGTAAGGCACACTTAAATAGCTTCTGAGCTTTTACACTCCAACGGAAAAAATTGCTTTTGCTTCGCTTCGTAGGTAAAGCATGGCCAAAGCAATCATTAAATTATTTTCGATGCCGAACTGAGAACTTCCCTTATTTTTCAAGATGGTAACGATGAATTAGAGGCGGTTGTCGTTGCTAATCGTTTAAATATCTGGAGGCCTTTTAATGGACACAGCTAAGACAGCTCGAAGCTAAAAAACAATTATTTTTACTTAGGCCGTCTATCTCTGTAGTCGTCACTCTTCCTTTTTTACCGGGTGCTCGTTTGATCTTATCAGTTTTGTTTGTTAATCTTTCCGTGTAAACATTTGGGAAAGCTTATTGAAGTTATCTATATGAACTCGCATGCATTTTCTATCCTTAGTTTTAGCAATTCGTTTCGCTTTAAATTTGCTAGTTTTATCTGTAGTAAGCTTTTGGCCCTTTATTGTCAAAGGTGAAGAGTGGAGGAATGGAAAGTGAAGTCAAAGAACTTAGGTTTAAAACCGAGGAGATGAACGTCCTTTTAGATCTACGAACCTCTGAAGTGGAGGATTTAGGACTAAAACTTCGCGATCACAGCTTTGAGAAGGAGAGGTTGAAGGAAACTTGTGGGAACATGGAAGCCGAGCTCAAGGAGACAAAGCTAAGAGTTCAAGAACTTGAGGTCAGCTTGAATTTAAGCGCTTCAGAAAAAGAGCAGTTAGAGGAGAAGTTGAAGGAGAGAGACTCTCAGTTGACTGGACTGGCTTCAACTGAAGCCGATCTCAAAGACATCATGAATAAAAGTCAAGAGATCGAAGAGATGTTGCATAGTCGTGATCTGGAAAACATGGAATTGAGCAAAAAATTGCAGGAGAATAACTCGGAGCTGGAAAACGAGATAGCCGTGCTTCAGAGCGACTTGAGAAAAGCTATGGTGAAGACTAAAGAGCTGGACGCTTTGCTGACGGTAAAAGAAACTGAAAATCGACAATTAGAGAAAAGGACTCAAGAGTACAACAAACACAAAACCGAGCTTGAGGACAAGGTTTTTCAGCTGACCAAACAGCTCGCGGACGCGGAAAACATGCGACTCGAAGAACTGAAAATGCGCGTTTCCGTTTGGGAGACTGAGAACAAGGATTTGGAACAGCGGCTTAACCAGCGCAATAAGCATAATTTGGAGTTGGAGCAGAAGCTAAAGCTACTGACTAGAAAGATCGCGGACAAAGATGACGTCAGGGTGAAGGAACTAGATCGCATGCTTGCTGTGCGAGATAGTGCTTACCAGGCCTTAGAAGCCAGATTTGAGTTGCGCGGGGAGGAAACCGTCCAGTTGGAGAAACAAGTCACTCAGCTGACCAAAAAGCTGACGGACTTGGAAAATGTGCGTCTGAAGGAATTTGAAGTTGAGAAGGTGGCGTCAACTCTTGGTGTTTTATTTTCCTTTGTTTTTGCAACGCCGTTTAACTAATAAGCTGTTTGTTTAGCTAATAAGCTGTTTGTTTAGCTAATAAGCTATTTGTTTAGCTAATAAGCTATTTGTTTAGCTAATAAGCTGTTTGTTTAGCTAATAGGCTGTCTGTTATCATGCAGTGCGTGCTCTTAGTTGTGGCGTAGCATTTTAGCTACATTGTTTCTTGCTGTAATGCATGGTGTTTCAACCTTAAAAATAATTGCTATGAAAATACGCATTCGCTACTTCTAATACATTCACAGCGTGTAAAGCTCTCTTCGTTCTTTCCTCTTATAACACATGTTTTGGCATGTAACAGTTCAGTGGAGGCATTTTCCACCTGTGACAAGTTTATTTCCCTTTTGACACTAACAGTTTGAGGTGTTTTTTTTTTGTCAATTAACATGCATTACGGCGTTTAGTGTATCAGATGTAAACTGTTACTTTGACTGCTCCATGTAACTGGACTCAGCTTTTCCCGCCAACTGAAAAATGGACTTGACGTCATAACATCTTGGACTCGACGTATACATTCACACGTGACCAAACAAGCTTCATTGGTTTCTGCGTGACATCTAAGTAACTCGACAGTAACATTTGCACTTGATACTTCTCTGTCTGATCAACAGAAACGTAAATAGGAGACGTTATATCCAGAACTGTAGCACGTGTAACCAGAAAAGCAGCATGAACTAAAGGTTACTATGCGGTTTGCTTGTCTGTGTAGGTGGATTTAAAACCAATTAAATTGCCGGTTTTATTTGTAATTAGTTAAACTTTAAAATGTTAAACCAACTCTTCGGTAACTAAACGGAATAAAGTAACACGATAGAAGTGTTAAATCCAAGGTTAAATGTTTGCTTTTTAAAGGTAAAGGTCATAGTGCCACTATTAAAAGAGCTAGCAAGTCTGTGTTTGTGTCAAACGTTTTATTCATATCCAACTTAACTTTCTCACGCATTTTGCTAAAGATAACGAATCCACAGAATCTTACTGACTTACATGAATTTGACGATGATAAAGTGAAGTCATTGATGCGTCAATCGTCATTGCTATCGCTGTTTTTAATTCTTAATTTCGTAACTTTTGTACGGCAAAAATGTTCTGTGAAACAATTTGTCCGCCTCGTTAACGGTACTTAAAAGACGGTTTAGTAATTAAAGAGGCTTTAAATGCTAATATAGTTTATTGTTCTCGTGTTAAAGTAGCCTACTGGTAAAATATACCCTTGGCTTATTGCATAAATGTGTTGACGAGTTTGCTTTTACGCCTGCTTTGTTAAAGTCTTTTAAATGGTTTGAACCCTGGACTAATCACATCACTTGATGAAGTAAGATCTTCCGGGCGAGTATAGTCCAGAACCCAGTTGTTCAAAAATTCTAAAACTTTATCTGGTGGATAACTCAATATCCAGAAGTTTAGAAATTTGAGGAAAATGTCAAAATGTGGCGCGAGGGCAAGGTTCAACTTTAACGTACAATGAGTGCTTTTTTTCCCACATGTCACCATGAATGAACACACAGCTTGCTTTGCTTACTTAAGGGCAACAACTGGGTGGGGCCAGATGCCTCAACAACCTGAGCGGAACTCATCTTGACGGTCAGTCCTAAGTCAATTCAGCATTGCTTCTCAGGACTGTACTCGTTCGGAGGTCTTATCCATCAAGCTGTTTAAGTCTGAGCAAAAATCTTACTAATAAACGACTGTAACATTGTCAGGAACAGACGTGAACGTTTTGTCTCTGAAATCCCTCTCACTGTTCTTTGTGGAATTGCTAATATGAATGAGTGTTTTGAAAACAGTGCTGTTAATGACTTTCACAGGCGAAAAATGATCTTGTGACAATGGAGAAGAAACTGGAAGATATCCAGGGTAAGAAACAGGTCTTGGAGAAAGTTCTCAAGGAGAAAAACGCCAAAGCGAACACACTGCAGGAAGAAGTGTACATGCTTAAAGAAAGACTGGCTAATGCACAGAGCACTCACAAGAGAGAGCTAGAAACTGAGAAACAGAAGGTTTGTTCCTTGGGTCTTGTAAGTTATCCTTTTTTTGTTTTCCCGAAAAATGTATATGTAAGTTCCAAGTAAAGTGGAACCGAAATATTTCGAATAACACTCTCGGGCTTTCAGAGGAGCGCTTTTCTGTCGTTCGTAACAGTGTGTGTCTTACACCAGGTTGGAGTGCTCTGAGCTAGGAAGATCCTGTCGTTAGAAAGTTCTGCGCGCGAGGGCCAGGTTCAGCTTTTTACATGTAAACTGAATACAGAAAACATGTGGCGCGAGGATGGCATCTTGCTAGTGTAGGGACCTTTCTTCCTTCATTTACACAGCCCCGTAATGGTTTTTTCGAACCAGAGTCTCGCAGTATGTCAACAGGAGAGGGCTGTTATCCACGGGTGGTTCGCTGTTCAAAACCAGAGAAACCTCACTAAAGCTGACCCGCCACGGTCATAGAAGCGTCACCGAAAAACGACTATTTTTCGGGTCGGGGAAGTACTAAGCAAGCCAGGCAAATTCTAAACTCTACCTGAAAGTCAGTGAAAAGTCAGGGAATAGTATTTTGCCCAGCCACTACGTTTTCTTAAAAACCTAAAACCTATCACTACCTCTTTGAAAAATAAAGTTTTCTGTGCTGTCGCCGCTTGTTTGGGGCGCCCGAGGATTGTCTTTTAGGTCGGTAAGAATTGATATGTGATCAAGTATTATTATCAATATACGCGGCCAAATAGAAAATCGGCCTCTTCAAAACACACGCTCAGCGGGCCGCAAAAGACTGACAGCGGGCTGCTAATGCATTATCAGCCCTACAGCTGATTGGTTCTTGCTTCATCATCCGATGGATTTTAACCAATTACAGCATAGACATTTTTAAGGTTAACTTTGTGATATGCCTATTATTTATTGACGATTTTAAGCATTTTTCGGTAGTTTTAAATAAGTTCACTGGACTGAGTTGATTCTTTAATAGCTTGTTCAATCAACACTTACATGATGATTTGAAGTGACTTTGAATTCGTTATTCACTTAGCTTGTATTATTAAAACTCGCATTCTTGATATCATTTGGCCTTGTTTGTTGATAATAATGATAATGACATGACTTTTTGAGGGAATATTGTTTATTTGCGCGGGCGCAAATAAACAATATTCCCTCAAAAAGTCATGTTATTCCCTTATTATTAAAAATCAAGGGATTTTCTTTACCCGGCTTAGGGGCAACCTGTTGGAAAGTTATGTTGTCCTCTATCAACTGAACTTGTATTTGAACCTAAGAGCATGTCAACTTAAATTTAGCCACTGAAAACAAATATTCTTTGAAACGGAAAAGATGGGAAAATATTTTTTGGATAAGCCAATTAACAAAATGTCCAGAACTCCCCAATGGCTTATTGCATTTTTGTTCAGTTAAAACGAGCTAAGCATTTTTGTTTCATAAGACACGAAGCCTTTGATAAAATCTTTTAATTTTCACTTATTGCAATAGTTTTCGTTGGTTATTGTGAACACTGTCCCGATTCATTTTGTATGTATGTGTGTGTTGTGAAGTCTTGTTTACAGCTTACGTTGCGTGACGTGATCTAAGTGACTTGTTGTGCGTGACATTCCGTTAAATGTTATATGACATGTGGTAAGGCGTGTTCTACACTAATGGTAAGTCACTTACTTTTCTCTGAGATTTGTTTCTGTTGTTACTAGTTACCTTGATGAAGATGTTGGTCTTTAAATGGTATTGTTTCCTTCTCGTAGGCAGCACTTGCGAATACTGAAATGACAACAATGAAATCACGCCACCAACGCGAAGTGGGAGAGTTGAAGGAACACCTTCAAAGAGCCAACATGGCGAGTGAACGGGACCAAGCGTTAAGGGAGAAGGTGTTCAACGAAGCAAAGGCAGAGGTTATGGCGCTCAGCAAAAAGGTTTGAAGGAAGAAAATTTCATTTCCTAACCGGCTTTTTACAGCAATGATCCTATAAGTGTGAACAACTTTTAATTAATTCATTTTCTCTTGCGTGCACATACTAACCCATCAGACTCGAAGAAAAGCCAGTCTACACTGGTGAATTACTTAAAAGTAGTGGTCACAATTTTGGCATCCTTGCTGTAACATTTTTGCTCAAATGTTGGTGGTAAGCAGAAAAATTGGAAAGAAATTCACTTCTTCATAACTTTGTTCGTGTCTGGCTGCTTCAATTTTTCACATATGGCGCCTGGTAAAAAAAAGGTTTACAAGCTCACTTCTTTAGATGTGGCACCCAGTAAGAGAGTTGTAAGAAGTCCGATTATTTGCATGTTAGCTTCTCGTCTACTTGCTCAAATATGGCGCTTAGCAAAAAGCTTGAATCAATTCCTTACTTTGTCGGTTTCGTGCTCAGCACTCAACAGAAAGGTTCGAAGGACATGGCGTTCTCGAACTTTATTTCTTTCTCGGTTGCTTGTCTGGCATTTAACGGGGATGGGAATATTTTCAATGCTAATGTGAATCCGAATTTACGCTGCCAGTAACAGTCCTTACCTTTAGAAGTGTTTGCAATGCAGTGTTCTTACGAGGCTGCGGCCTTGCGGGATCCCCGTAGAAAAAAATGAAATTGCGCATTGAAAGCTTTGTACATGCGCCCTTGGGAGCGCACGAAGATGCTGCCATCCAAGTACGGACTTTCCGCAGAATTAACAATAAAGATAAATTTCAAACGATAATAGAACACGTTTTTGTCGATACGAACTTTAATCATTTGTACCTGCCCAATGTAACAGTATCCTTTTTGATATCTCTAAACCTTGGAACATTGGATTCCCGAAAATAATGTCCAGCGTCTTGCCGCTTCTTTCTATTCAACAGCTTGAGGAAAAGACTCGCAGGCTGCGAGAGCTTGAAAGTGCGAGCAACATGTGGGAGGGAAGAATACGACAGCTGGAGAAAGAGAAACATGAATTGCAGAATAAAGTAAAACAGACACGGGAGGCTTTGGATGAGCATGTGGCACGACTTAGCAAACAGGTAACTGAATTTGATCATCTTCCGTACTCAACTTCCAGGACGTTTTGGATTGAATCCTTTGAATTGAATTTTCCTTTTATGTTTTTATTCAAGTTTGCATTTTGCTACTAAAGTAGTTTAACTCTTCAACACAGCGTCGTTGTTAGTTTTTTGATATACTCGACCGAGTTCACTCGTGTCAACCCTTCCCTTCGGAATGGTAAAAATGGTCGTTCCGGTGGGACAACAAGTGAAACATTCCTTCGTCGTTTCTACTGGAATGACCAGAACATCACGGCACCATTTGCTTCATGATAGTAGAACCATGCTTTGTTGATTTAGTGCGGTACGTTTCCATTTAGCGAAAAAAATTCACCCGTTTTTCTCTCAAGTGGTACATACTCGATCCACTATATTGTTTATTTTTACTGTTCACTTGGCAGAAAATTGCCACCAGTTTTTTTGTTTGTTTTTTCAAGTGGAAATGCATAAAATAAAGAGCCTCGTGGGAACTAGGCATTTAAACTAGGTTGAGATGACCAATGGGCTGCATATTGCTAGGACTAAATGTCAAAAGGTAGCATTCTCGCAATTGTAGGAAAGGGGATTTTTTGAGTATGGACGAAAAAAAAAAAGTAACAAAAAGTGAAAAGTATTTGCATGAAAATGGAGTTCAGTTCCCACAAGAATCCTTTCTCCTCCAACATGGCCGCTGTTTTCTTTGTTTACTAATCGGATGTGGCCGCCGTGACGTCAAAGTCAGCACAACTCTATAGATTGTGATTTTTATAACTTATTCATGTAGCGATGTTAACTTATCGAATTTCGTTTTTGTTTTGTTTTGTTCATCGCTGAAGCTCCAACAAACGGAGGCCAGTGCAACACGATCAGGCAACCTTGTTCAAGAACTCTACATTGAAAACGCCAAACTCACAAAAGCCCTTCAACAAACAGAAGCTAACGAGAAGAGAACAGAAAAAGCAAACAGGCAACTTACAGAGCAAAAGAGAGCTTTGCAAAGAGTCATCTCAAAACTGTGCGGAGCCAATGCCATTGCTTGAGGCTGCAATCTCCCTTTCAACATCATTATAAAGACAAGTGGAAGAATGGTTACGTTGCGCTCCTTCTTGGCATACTCACCCCAATTTTGCTAAATCACTGGTGGATTCCAGTAGCAGAATACTTGGAGGTTTCTTATGGCGTATTCACTATGTGGACAGTGAACATCGCGGGACAATTTTGTACAGCCTATAGACGATTTTGTCTTTTTTAAATATAAACCAAAGCTTTTTGAAAACAAGTTACAAGTTCGACATAATGTGGAGTTATGAATACTCTTTAAGATGGTTCACTTGCAAGATTTTTAAATCGACTGAAAATCGATAGATTGTAAGGTAGATCAGACTATTTTTGTAAATTCTGAGTTTGACCCGTGTTAATCTTCGATCACAGAAATTACGACATAAATTTTCGCATGTTTTACAGTTTTTGTCAGTGGACGGTCCGCGCGCGATCTTTTTCAAATGCATTGTATATCATCTTATTATGGGAATCGACCGTCACACAATCTGAATCGTCGCAATGTTCATAGTTTTGCAAGGTTAATAGTTAACTTTTCACACGTTTAGTAAAAGTATAAACTCTTCCAAAGTAATAGGTGGTATCTTTTATTTGCGGACTGACTTTTGATGATTTTATAATGGCATAAAACATGATCACGGAATGAACCATACATAAGGTAAGCTTCTGAGCCCTTAAGAAAATGTCGTTGCCTGAAAAAGTACATGTATATTTTCAATAACTGTTGTCAACAAGAAAACGTGGAATCGAATTTTCAACCAAATGTCATCAAAGTTCTTAACGTTTTTCCAACTGCTCATTTTCATTTACATAATGACTGATGCATTTATCATAGCCTGGCCTCTCCGGAATACGACAATAATCAGTGATGTGAAGGGAAAGCCTCACATTCTAGAAGAAATGTGTATGATTTATGATGACAATTCAAGACGGGAAGTGTGTTTTTTATTAATAGACCTTATTCACGATAGCTTTGTGTTGGCATTCTTATTATCATGCAAATTAAACCACGCATTTCTCAGGGGGCAAACAACTTGAGGTCGAGAGATTTTAACGGATATTTTATATCTTCAGATGAATTTTTTCATGTTCATCCAATGGTTACAGCCTTAGCAGTCAACTAAAACGATTACACGAGTTAGTTTGATGTTTTTGCACAAAAAATCAGAGATGAAGCAGTGAAGAAGTGAAACTATTGAAGGGAAGTCAAAGTGATTAAATTTTGATGATAGGTATTTAATTTCTAATGTTTAAGTGTGCTTTTGGCAACGTTACTTTAACATTGTGACAAGTCGATTTTCCAGAATTTGTCGCTTTTCTCGTGTTTGCCCTTAGGCAGAGCACATGGCTAATTTGCATGACAAAAAAAAAACATGGCCGCTATCGTGAATAAAGCCTATTAATGAAATGATTGTGAAGTGCGGGTTAGAAATGAATTGAAGAAGTGATCCTCACACGCTTTCTGGACAATTTAAGCAATTGTTTCATATATGCACTTGAAAAATTCAAGTGACTTGAACGGGATTAAATCACAATCATTTCATTCATCATTCCTTTCCGTGCAAGGAAGTGCACGGGACTGTTTATAATATCGACTGAGGTTTCGATAACTTGAGGAGATACCTTCTTGACTCTGAACACGCCTTCCTCTCTCGTTGTCGAAACGTCAGCGAGCGTCGTCAACAGTCCCCCTCAGGGCTGTACTCACTCGGACCTTTCCTTATTAAGTTAGTTTTTCTTTTGAACAAAGCGTCAAAATTTCTTTCCAAGCCACAGATTTCTCTAGTAAATGTAACCAGAAAAGATCGCTGTGAATTGAAATAATTGTATCAACAGATGTATCTCAAAAGTATCACACAGCAGAAGAAAAGGCCTAAAGTGCTCCTTTACCAAGCAAATATTTAACAGTTCCTGCTTTACCGCAACTTCTTGCTATCATCAGTGGTGTTAAACCAAGCCTGTTCCTTGAATCAACATCAAGTCCAAGAGACAGTAGCTTCTCAATAATTACGTTACTCCCACCTTGTGCAGCATAGTGCAGCACACTCCATCCATCGTTGTCTTTCAGTGTCGGATCTGAGCCTCTTTCTATCAGCAAACTGAATGCATTCAACTTGTCATTGCGAACTGCAATCATAAATGGTGTTGAACCACGGCTGTTCCTTGAATCAATCGCAAGTCCAAGAGACAGTAGCTTCCCAATAATTACGTTACTCCCACCTTGTGCAGCACTGCGCAATACACTCCATCCATTGTTGTCTTTCAGTGTCGGATCTGAGCCCCTTTCTATCAGCAAACTGAATGCATTCAACTTGTCATGGGCAGCCGCAATCATCAGTGGTGTTGCACCACGGCTGTTCCTTGAATCAATCGCAAGTCCAAGAGACAGTAGCCTCCAAAAAATTACGCTACACCCACCTTGTGCAGCACTGTGCAATACACTCCATCCTTTGTTGTCTTTCAGTGTCGGATCTGAGCCCCTTTCTATCAGCAAACTGAATGCATTCAACTCGTCATTAACAGCCGCAATCATCAGTGGCGTTGAACCACGGCTGTTCCTTGAATCAATCGCAAGTCCAAGAGACAGTAGCTTCTCAATAATCACGTTACTCCCACCTTCTGCAGCACTGCAATACACTCCATCCGTTGTTGTCTTTCAGTGTCGGATCTGAGCCCCTCTCTATCAGCAAATTGAATGAATTCAACTTGTCATTGCGAGCCGCAATCATCAGTGGTGTTACACCTTGGCTGTTTCTTGATTCAATATCAAGTCCAAGAGACAGTAGCTTCTCAATAATTAGGTTACTCCCACCTTGTGCAGCGTAGTGCAACACACTCCATCCATCGTTGTCTTTCAGTCGATGTGAGCCTCTCTCTATCAGCAAACTGAATGCATTCAACCTGTCATTGTTAGCCGCAATCATCAGTGGTGTTGAACCACGGCTGTTCGTGGAATCAATGTCAGGTTCTAGAGACAGTAGCTTCTCAATAATTACGTTACTCCCACCTTTTGCAGCGTAGTGCAACGAACTCCATCCATCGTTGTTTTTCAAATTCGGATCTGAGCCTCTTTCTATGAGCAAACTGAATGCATTAACCTTGCCATGGGCAGCCGCAATCATCAGTGGTGTTGAACCACTGCTATTCCTGGAATCAATGTCAAGTCCAAGAGACAGTAGCTTCTCAATAATTACGTTACTCCCACCTTTTGCAGCGTAGTGCAACGAACTCCATCCACTGTTGTTTTTCAAAGTCGGATCTGAGCCTCTTTCTATTAGCAAACTGAACGCATTTAACCTGCCATGGGCAGCTGCGGTCATCAATGGTGTTGATCCATCGCTATCCCTTGAATCAATGTGAAATCCTCCAAGCCACAACGTTATAATGGTATTGACGTCTCCGGTCTTTGCAGCTGAGTGCAGCGTTGTGTTGGGCAGTTTGTTTGTAGCTCCAGCTCTAACTCGTTCATTGTCTTTTAAATTAACTGAAAAAGATTTCGCGTTAATGGGTAAAACGCGTCATCCTACTCAGTCATAAAGGCAAAAATCGTTCAGGGAATTGCGCATTTGAAAGTTGCATGAGTTATGCGTGGCAAATACGCAGAATTTTAACGAGGGTTTAAGAGGCTGTCCGCGCAAGAACGGATAAGGCAAATTTCGCACCTTCACCAATTGGCCTCATTTTTTCCGGGAAAGTCAACCATTATATCCAATCTACAAATATCACGTTTACTTGGATCAATTCGATTTTTTGCAATTTTGTGTGGGACGGTTTTCAAGGTGACCTCAAAACTTGCGAATTTGCATTACGAGACTCTGAAATTTAGCTACAAATGTCGGACGCTGCCTAAACACAATTAATTATTCATTCCAAAGAGCTGAATATTTCACATGCAGAAGTCTCATCTTCCTTCGATGCTGTAAAGGTTTAACAATTGTATTCTGTCAATATTTGACGGAGTTACGGATTTTCTAAAATACCTCCTGCCAAACTAAGGAATGTGTGAGGCGTGACATACCTATAGTTAAAAGCTATGTTCTCGAATGTTGGACCTGATCTACTAATAACATCAAGGTCAAAACTTATTACTAAAATTAGTTATTAAAATTAGTTGTCACTCTACACTGCGCACTGTACAGAACGCCACGAATTTACCAATTATTCCCCATTTTGATGGTAAACAAAGATAACGGCGGTCCCACCTATCATCAATATATGGACCGTAAACGCTTCGAAACAAAATAACAACCGCTAAAGGTCAAACTGTGGATTTTAAAGCCTTTTTTCGCGGTTTAGCCGTTGTTTCGGGAAACGCTACCTTCATTCGGCATTTTTGATAGTAAAAGCGATGAATATTTTCTTCCCCTCGATGTCCAAATTACTGAAGCCTGAGGGATGAGTTTGTGTTGTGATGGAACGACAGAATACCACACGAACTGCTTTCTTTAAATACATTTTCTATGCCAAATAATTGTTTGTTACCTGAGGAAAAAATTATTTCAACCTCTCTTTAAAAGTTTCCCTTTTTGTTTGTGAGCTTCTTTCATTTCCCACGATGCGGTAACGGAAAGGAATGCCACCCTTCTTCGCTTCCTTTATAAATGAATTAAAAACAGCCAGGTTGACTCTTCTGTCAGCTTGATAATTTTCCTTTTACCAAGAAATTTATAATGCTGGACTTACTTTTGTTCAAAAGATTGTTTTGGTGAGAATATTTTTAGTGGTATAGGTTATTATTTTCAGAAAGAGTTTCATTTGCGTTTCGAAAATTATTCTTGGGGAGGGTGACTCAACGACACTCAACCCAGATGGCATAAAATAGAAAATAATCCTAACAGCTTTATAATCTTAAGAAATTGTATTCTTTTTTTGAAATAATTAGACCATTGTTTTGCTTCTTTAACTAAAAGGCATTTAATTTCTCAGAAGACCTGATTTCAATTGACTCAATTCAATTGGAGCAGGGGAGCGGTTGCGGGTGGGCATGTAGGGTTCGTTGGGTGAAATGTCCATTGTTCTTGTACCTATTTTTATTTTCCTCATGATATGTGCCAAGCTTTGATTTGATGTTATAATCATCTATGAAACGAATATTGCAATATAACGAAATCCTTACACATACCCTGCGAGCAGTGGTTTCTCTTACGCCAAACGACAGAGAAACCACTGCGAGCAACCGTTTGCTTTACCATCGAGCATGCGCGAGCGTCATGCTACACGTGATTTTTCACGTGATGTAAACTGACTTACGTATCGTGACTTACGTACCGTATCGTTGTATCGTGACCCGTTGAAAAATGGAGAAGAGCTTGTCTTTGTTCTTTGCTTAGCTTCGTTATCCCAAAGGATTTCAAGCCCTCAAGAATAGTACGCAAAGCTTTATCGTACAAGTAATCGGTCGCAGGATTAGGACCGCTGGC
>BLFK01000748.1:811657-839157 GCA_014634185.1 Astreopora myriophthalma
TAGCTCCAGGACGAAATTTCAGTCATCCGGCGGATAAAACTCCACGTGAAGCCGATGATACTATGTCCACAGCGGACCTGGCCTCTGTGAGCATGCTCTTTGAGGATTAAGAGTGAGAGGGAAAGAAGAATGAATTACGATCAATTTTATCCATTAAGGTCCTTCTCGAGCCTGGAAATATCCTGGTTTCACCCGTGAAGGGCCTAATCCTGCGCAGACCATAAAGTCTTGACTTCATTTCCCGAGGCCTGGGCTTATACACCTTCGTAAGGGGTTTTGACTACAAAGACTTCGAAATTACCATGTATAAAATAAGTTAATTTAAACCAGCTATGCTGAACTGGAATTTCTGTATAAATAATAAAACTGGAATTTCTGTATAAATAATGTAAATAAATAAAAATAATGTAAATAAAAGTTAACACCATCGTTTCGTTAAATATTTGCGACAAGATCAACTACGGGAGCATAGATACACATATAACACAACTGGAATACAACAATGGGGAAGGCTAGACGGATAGCATTCCCTTTACTGATAGTCAAGACAAGGAACCATTAGTTGAGTGACACACAAATACCCCGAAAGCTGGAGTGAACTAGCCAAGGGCGAGTCTCTGCTCGACTTTGCACCCTCATTGTAGCCTAAGACAGTTTGTAAATTTTGACTTCGAATTCGCTTGAAAACGAAAGGGAGTGGTGTGTGCAAACTGAAAATGCAATTCGTAGCTCATTTCAATGCTTTTCACGGCTTAACCACGGAGCCTAGTTTCACTTCTTTGCTGCTTTGCTGTAACTTGTGCAATCCGGAGATGAAAAAGTCCATCTGAAGATGTAAAATATCTGTTGAAATCTCTTGATTTCAGGCTGTTTCCCCACTGAGAAATGCGTGGTTTCGTTTGCGTATTAATGTAAGAAAGCAAACACCAAGCTGTTGTGAGCAATCATGTCTATTGAAAATAGCGAGTAAGGACAAACAACTGTTTTGTGCCTGTTAGCTCCTGTCAAAATAAGAACTTAGCCGATTTCTCCACAAATGACGGTTAAAATCTAGCTCTGCATAAAATTTAAATTTAACCAAATTCTGAGCGTGAAAGCTCACTGTTCTCAAATTTAAGGCTGCCTGGTACCTAGGCTTCGACATTGCGCGTTAAACTAGACATGACCAGCTAATACATGGCTATACATGGCTATACATGGGAATACATGGCAATTTTACGGTGGCCCACAAGGGACATGCAACAAATAAAAAAAGCTGCTGCAAAGTTATAAATGTGACAGTTAGTCTGAGTCGTTTGAGTTACGTTTAGACGGGTCCTGGGACGAGCCAGTTTGCTTTCGGCCTGCCTAGTTTCTTTCCCAGGACCCGGACAGTAAACTAAACAAATTATTCAGTTTTTCTCACGCTTCGTCGGCGTTTCCTTTATGTTTGTTTTATTCATTTCTTGGTTTTCGTTCAGCCGTTCAGGACTTCTACGTAAGTTTATTTGTATATTACTTTGCCAAGTTTTCATTTAGTCTTTCGTTATTTATTGTACTGTTTATTATATTTTAGTTTTCACCATTTTTACACGATAAACGTACATATGGTTGACACTTCGCTGAGAACGCGACAATAAATGTTGCGCCAAATTCATAGAAGTTGCTGCAAATTTATATAATTTCATGCAAAATTGATAGAAGTTGCTGCGAATTTATAAACGTTGCTGCAAATTCATAAACGGTTGCTGCAAATTTATGAATAGTGTTGCTGCAAGTTACAAGAATGTTGCTGCAAATTCATAAACAGTTGCTGTAAATTAAAAGAATGTTGCTGCAAATAAACAAGTTGCTGCAAATTAAACAGCAAAAAATATGCGCACGCACAATCCAGTAATTCTTTCGCGGAACTCGAGCCATAAACATACACAGATTCAGTTCATCACCGGAAGTTGAATGGAAGCGAGGCCTAAGGGCCATCTGGCGCGAGTCTTCAATTCATTTCTAAACCGCACTTCACAATCATTTCTTTCATTCATCATT
Organism: Astreopora myriophthalma; assembly: GCA_014634185.1. Taxonomy (NCBI): domain Eukaryota; kingdom Metazoa; phylum Cnidaria; class Anthozoa; order Scleractinia; family Acroporidae; genus Astreopora; species Astreopora myriophthalma. The sequence goes on from BLFK01000748.1 coordinate 813,680, forward strand.
CCTTTCACGGGAAAACAAGCATGAGCCCAACAAATTGACCTGCTCTCAACTGTGTGGCTTCGTAGCTCAGCTGGCAAGAGCACTGCACCGGCATTGCAGAGGTCGTTGGTCCGAATTTTTCACTTGAATTTTTCAAGTGCATATATGAGACAATTGCTTAAATTGTCCAGGAAGTGTGAGGATCATTCCCTCAATTCATTTCTAAACCGCACTTCACAATCATTTCTTTCATACACATACTTTGTTCAGTAAGTGGCAATCCGGCGCTCTGCGAGGCTTCTTCATCAACAAATCGATTCTGTCGCTGACTAACTATGGGAAACCGTTTCTGTTACCCTTGAGCTTCTCATTCGAACTTCGTCCTCTACCGTACTCCTTTGGTCGTTGACAGCAAGGGTACTCGTACATGTAAATCCCGGGGTAAGGTCACTTAACTCAAAGTCTGACCCCAACTCGGCATCCAAACCGGATAAAATGCTATCAGTGTAATCCAAAGAGGAACACGGATACATAGAGGATATTACATGGCCGCGCGGAGATACGAAATTTCTCTTCGAGCGTTGAAAAATATTTCACTCGTTCGCTGCGCTCACTCATGAAATATTTTTCAACATGAGAAGAGAAATTTCGTATCTCCAAGCGACCATGTAATTTTGTTTTTATTACATAAAATCCTCACAATACAACAAAAGATGCTTTACATGTATTCTTTATTTCAAAAACTAAGGTTTTTGAAATAAAAATGATATCACACATGTGTGGATATCAATGATATCACACATGTGTGGATAGCGTTTTTATCGATTTGCTACCACTCGGTATCCCATTCAATATAATAAACGAGTATCTGTACTGTGTTATATTATTACGCACGAGTAGAAATATGAGGATTTGTATGGGGAAAACGGTTTTTCTCAAAATTCAAAAAATATTTACGATTTAAAATAAAAAAATAGCTTACCTTGCTTCAGTCTTGTGTTTCTTTGTCTCTGGTACGGTTTCTGGGTCGATTAAGAGCGATTTAGGTGGTTTTTGGTTCCTCTCCTTTTCCCTCTCTATATATCTTTCCCAAGGTTGGTGACTGGACGAAGCCGCCGAACCGAGATCACCGAAGAAAAACGGCTATAAATTTGCTCCCAGGGCTTCGATCGCCTCGAAATGCCACGTAGATCACGGACGATACCTCTGCTACCCATTCGTTTTCTTCATTCGAGCCGCTTGTACACCGAGAAGGAATTAAGGGCCACCAAACTCTGCAAATATTTGCATCGAGAGCCATGGGATGAGGCTTTATCACAACCCCTGTTCCCCAAACTGTTGGAAAATCTCAAATTACTCACACTCGGGGTAGGAGACGGTCTTTTAGCCTAAGACTCGTTGTGAGCAAAAGACCGTCGCCCACCCCAAGTGTGAGAAAAAAACGATTTCAACGTATTTGTCAGTTGGATTCGCAGCTGATTTTGACAGTTGGGAAAATCAAGGGTTAAGGCGTTTTGTTCACAAAAAAGGTAAGGTCTGTGACAGTGTGTCAACGATCGTGCGGCGCTGGGATTTTTCACGAATTGCACACGCGATTGCACACTGCACACGCGATTGCGGCAAATTTGAAAGTAAGATAAAAATTTTCTGATGTCGAAACAAGACAAAACAATCTTCGGGTATTTCACACCAACGGCTAAGAAGAGGAGGAGCGGAGAAGTCAATTCCTGTGGTGAGAACTCCGGTGTTGAACAACTAGAATATTAATTAACAATTATCCCATGAGCGCGCGTTGGATATGAGATGGTAAATAGCCAATGACGCGCGTAGCGCGGAGTTGGCTATAACCAGTCTCATGTCCAACAAGCGCGAATGGAATAACTGTTCATTATTAAATTCTCAACTTTCGGGGCGGAATAGTTGTTTTATTAAAGACCATTAAATTCTCAACTTTCGGACCGGAAAGTGATGTGACTTCCGGGCGCCAAAACGACATGATCACATGATACGGCACCACCGTGCAAACAGTTGAACGAAAAATCAAAAGCGAAGCAAATTACAGCTGAACTGAAATTACAGCAATCCAAGCTTCACGGACTGTTTTGAACGGGTAAAAACCTTACTGCAGTGTTCTCAAGTGTTCTAAGTTCAAACTCATCGGGAAGTGTAATAAGCATGGGTAATCAAATGGTGACAAGTGAAATTATTTGATTTTGGACAAAATGCAGGTGAAATTATTCCCTAATTTCACGAGTATACCATTTGATTGCTGATTAATATTATGGGTGACAAATTACGCTCACAAGACCCCATTTTGGCACCGTAGGAAAAGTTGCCATGGCAACATTGTAATTTCACATGTGAAATTATAAATTAACGCTGAAATTTCGCGCCAAAATTAAGGAGTAATTTGTCACCCATGTTATTATTGTGGACATTTACACTGCAGTTGTGAAAATACTGGGGAAAGCTTTGATCGCCATGTGAAACGGAGGTTGTACTGGTTAAAAAATTATTTTCGACAAGAACTGCTTTCCCGGGCTCTTGATGGTGAAATTCGTCTGAGATTGGTCGGCACTGCTGCTGGATTTCGTTTTCTTTCCCCTGCACTGAAGTGGCACTACCAGAAGACGCATTTCCAGTGAAATCGCTGAGAACGAGTGACATTGTTGTTGTTCCATGGAAGGCCGCTCGTTGTAGGATTTAACAGCCCGATCGGACTTGAGTCCCGTTATGGACTTGATGTGCCTCGTCTCACAGTTATGGTCGGAGAGCACTGCGATAGATGTAGCTCTGAGGCAGTGGTTTGTGAGATGTGGCTCTATACCTGCTCTCTTTGACATCTGTTTCATCATGCTGTCGAGCGTAGTTGTGCCAAGAGGTGCGTTGCAAAACCAGATTTTGTCGTCTGCGGGATTGAACTTCTTGCTTTGACCATCTCTTGGTCTCTGAAACAGAGCATCTGACGTTGGGTTGAGATGATCCAAGTAGTTCTTGAGCGTTTTTACTGGACACCTTTCAGATCCCGGGACGGAAAATATATTCATCTTCAGCATCTGCCAGGCCGCCCTGGTGATTTTTAGTAGCCCGCAAGGAACCAGGCTGACTTCTGTTCAGTTCGTAGAATTCAACCCCTTGTGGAGGTTTTCGTAGAGAAAGCATTGCCGGTGTCAACTGTCGCTGGTTTTCACGCCCCCGTCTTCCAAAATGGAGGCCGAGGTAGAACCAAGCAGTCCTCTGTAACTGTGTAGGATTCAAGCTGTCTGCGGGTCCGAGTTCGCCGCTGTCAAATAGTTTCTTTACCTGCTCTTTTGAGATTGCTTTTTTGTGGACAACGCCAGCTATTTTGCCCGTTTTCCGTAGGTATTTCACGAAAGCGTCGAAAACTTTATTTGCCTCTGTAAAAGCCGGGTCAGAAATAATGGAAAAAGTGTTGTGCAGCGGCGAGCGAAGGAAACGATCAATGGCGGTTCTTATGGACTTCATTGATGAACTTTTGTAACACGTGCTATCTTTCTTCCTCGCAGACGCGTAAAAACACTTTAGACAAACATTTAGTTCTTCTTTTGAGATTTCTTCGATCGGATTAGAAAATTTGGTCGTTGTTGTTGTTACGTAATATTCATGAATTAATGCATAAAATCTCGACGGTCATATTTGAAATTTTGCAAATTTTAAGGGAAACTTAACTGATATGTACCGTTAAATAATCTCATCCCGAACTTTGTGGCTTTTTTTGCTGTTATTGGGACGGCGTTGTCCACAATTTCTTGTATTTCGTCTCTAGATAGCTCACCGAATCTGCTTTTTTCATCCATTTTTTTGGGGGACGAAACTTGGCTTCCCGCGAACAATTTTATGCTGAGCGACATTTGCTGCATTCATTCCCATATAAGGTCGAACGCAGGTATAATGGCTGATAAACGAGATCCAGTGAACCAATGAGAAAGCTAGAATTGCATTATCCAAGGTTGCGAATTTAATAAAAGCTGATTTTCTCGATCGATTGCTATATTATCCTGTTCTCAGTTCGGTGTCAACAAGTTCTTGACTTAGCTTAAATTAAGACTGAAAAGAAAAATTCCAGGATATTGCGGAAGGACAGACATTTCGTCGGTTTAGATGGTCACGCGGTGACAAAATTATTATGCATTTTTTTTTCGCTTTAATGCGTTCTCGTTCCCAGGGGTGGGGAGACGAAAGAGCCTGGCAACGAGGTTGAATATACGGAATAACTAAATAATGGTAATTTTGAGAAATAGATGCATGACTTGGCTTTCAGTTACATCTGAGACACAACTTATGCCCATAAACAGGTAATTTTTGTCGACCAGACTGCATGGTTTGAATAAATAATTCGTCTCCCAGAATGCAGGAAATTGCATCTCTGGCAACCCTAAATTTCAAAATTTTGCCGGGGAGCATGCCCCCGGACCCTCCTAGTGACTCAGCCCTTTGGGCCTTGCAACGGCCCTTTGGGCCGAAATAGTAGCCGCCTGTTTACAACTTTCTGTCGCCTGTTAAAATTTCTGCTGAGAACCCTGTGTGATACCTGTCTTTATGCTCAGAACACCGTCCGTTAGTGTCATCACACCAATGTTGACTTTCACGTCCCAATTCATGTCTGACTGGTTAACCACTCTCGGTCTCTTCGAAGTCTTAGGGCGTTTGCTGCGAAAATGCCCCTTTCTATCCTCCTCTTTGCGCACTTTGAACTGTGCGAAAGTTAATGGCGCTGTCCCACTGCCCCCGGCCCCGTTGTCGTCAACTGCACTAGCACCTCTCTTTAAGGCATTTTCATTCGGAATTATGTGTCCACACTGAAGTGTTCTAGTTCTAGTACCCAGTTCCCGGAGGAGCGGTTGACGGGGGAATTCATGATGGCCACGAGTTGGTCGGACACTCTGTATTTTATTCCGTTGATATCACACACACGGGTGACAAAACTGTGCTCTGAAACACATTCTCATCCACAGGAGGTGCTGAACATTTTGAGGAAACAGAAGTCAATGATACATGTTTGAAGGAACGAAGCATACAGCCTGGACGAGCGCCACACGATGCTACGGCGGGAGGTTTCGCAAAAGAATTACTGGAATGTGTGTGTGTGCATATTTTCTGTTTTCTAATCTTCAGCAACCTGTTTAAATTTGCAACAACATTCTTTTCATTTGCAGCAACCCTTTTCGTAAATTTGCAGCAACCGTTTATAAATTTGCAGCAACACTTTTCATAAATTTGCAGCAACCGTTTATAGGTTCGCGGCAACTTAGATAAATTTGCACCAGCTTCTATAAATTTGCAGCAACTTCTATGAATTTGCCGCAACATTGATAAATTTCCAGCAACTTTTGCATAAATTTGCAGCAATTTTTTTTATTTGTTGCATGTCCCTTGTGGGCCACCGTAGCACGCAATACATGGCAATACATAACAATGCATAGTAATACATCCCTGGTGAAAATCTTTTAAGGACTTTCAAAGATCTTTGAGCATCCTCAGAAATCTTTGCCAATATCTTTAAGGATCGATCTTCACAAATCGTGCCAGGATCTTTAAGAACGTTTACAGGATCCTTGAAGATCCTCAAGGATATTTCCTAAGATCCTTTGTAACGGATGCTCACAAGATGCTTAAAATGTCCTTAAGGATCTTTGCATGAAGTTTAGCAACTGAAGATCTTTGAAGATCCTTCAAAGCTTTTAAGGATCTTTAGCAGGTCCTTGAAGATCTTTAAGGATCCTCAAAGATCCTGTGGGGTTTTTCACCGGGGTCAACATTTAACTGAAGGCAGGAACCACAAGTCGATCCATGCATTTTTTAGCTCTGTCTATTCAGTGAGAAAAAGCAGGAGGCATAAATCCAGAACGTTACAGAAATTTGCGTTTACGGCTAATAACCGGAATTCACATTATACATTGCTGGTGACGCAGGACTCAATATTGAATTCATTGCAGTTCAATCATCACAGGGTGAAATCTCATTATGGAATCATTCTTATCCCAGGACAAAACTTACTCCCCTTGTCATAAAAACCTGACCTTAGACAAGAAAGATGCACTGCAGGGGTGTATAACCTCTGCTCTACTCTAAACTGAGTTTGCACATGCAAACACTCACCCAATAACATGATTTGCAAAATTCTCCTTCAAACAGAGTCTCATTGGTACTTCAAAAATTCTTTTTCTTTTTACTTTCAAAGATATTCAACAGAATAATATTATAACTGTACACTGTTGAGCAATTACATGTAAATGCCAGAAGGTAGCCTGACTGTCTTGGAGAATTCATCGGAATCATTACAATGTTTAAAATCAGTCACTCTGAACACAGACAATAAATAACAATGAACTCACCTCAGTGATATAACATAACTTTCCCCATGGTTCCACACCAAAAATTTGCCTGGGTTTTGGTTTTCCAAGAGTTCCACAGCATGCACTTCAGTCATGTTTCCAAAATACCACCTGTGAAAACACCATGATGAAAAACAAATGTCATGAGATGTGGATACGACCTTCACACATCACCAGTGAGTGAAACTGCACTACTAAGCCCACTTCTTCTCTGCTAGCAGGGAACACTTCTTCATGCTTCCAGACAAGATCCCCTGGAAGAGTACAGACTGGGAAAAGTGGCAGGGGTTGGGAGTGGATTTGAAGATCACATCTATCATTAACTCCTGCCACACTCATGTAACTGGTATTACCAGCATGGTGGATCCAGGGGAGGGGTTGAGGGGGTTGCAATCCCCCCCCCCCCCCTTTGAGCAGCATTTGCTTGGTTTTTTGTTTGATTCTTCCTAAAATAATAAAGAAAATTCTTTTTTTACGAAGTTGATTCACTTCCACCATTCGACTACTTGTCAAGTTATGAAAAGATAATGTACATTTCGTGACTTTTGTGCAGGGTATTACTTGTAAGAAGGTCGTTTTAGGATGCCTTCCCAAGGCTTTTCAAGTCTCAGGAATGCTGGAAATGGCATTTTAGAGGGAAAAATCGGAAACATCTTTTTGGGGGGGAGGGGGGGCATGGCTCCGGACCCCCTTAAGAGATCGCGCCAGAGGAACGGGGCCGTCACTCGCCTTCCACACCATTGGTGATGGTTACGTCAATGGTGTACAACCCCCCTTTCAGAAATTCCTGGATCCGCCCCTGTTGGCCAGAAGAAGTGCAGCTGCTTATCATTGGGTTAATGCATCACTGGCTTAGTTAACCATCAATAGTAATGAAAATTTTCAAATGATTTCCAGTAGTCCCTTTTCCATGATTGAATATTATGCCTATCTCGATCTATGAATCCCCATCCCACAAACACTCTCTTCAAACCACAGGCGTCCCAAGCTCACGTTTAGTGAAAGCGAAGAATTAATTATCTATTTGTTCTGTATTCGAAATTTTTATATTTTAATTGAATAAATATGTAATAAAGGTTAAGGAGGAATTCTTAAAAAAAAAATTATCTATTTATTCATAAGGCGTCACGGCTGTGCGAGTTGGAACGTGACCTTTCATCTTACGCGGTGTTAGGTTACACGAAAACCGTTGAGAATTTGAGCGCTTTACAAGACGTTGTATGGAGAATAAAATATCGTTGATTTACAACCGTAAATGTTTTAAAATATCCACGTTTTTTTAGTAAGGTGACTACAACAAACTCACCTCTTGTGTGTCCGTTGTGTTTTTTGGTATTTTCGCTGTTTTGGGCTTTTTATGCCACCACTGTTCTTCCCTTCATAAGACGGAGTCAAGGCTGCACACACGGATTTCGACCGTTTTCAATTCGGAGGCGGTTTGCGTCCAGAAAATCCATCCGATCGGAAATTTTTTCGCCCACAGTTAACGCTCTATGATCCTTGCACCCGCACAAATGTCTCTTGTTCGAAAATCCTCGCGCATTACGCTGAAAATGACCATTTTCCACCGCCGATTCCACGATCGCTTCTGTTTACGGACCTTGTGATATCGTGGTCGGACACGGCCGCGGAAGAGGCTTAGGCCCGAGGTCAAATTTCGCGCGTAACCCGGGGTGGTACAGTCAATTAGTGTACGTTAATGACAATTGAGCAAGGCGATAAGTCACTCAGGGGATGTGGTAAGTAATGTACATTAATTGACTGTGTGCAGCCTTGACTACGTCTTATGAAGGGAAGAACAGTGGTGGCATAAAAAGCCCAAAACAGCGAAAATACCGAAAAAGCACAACGGACACACAAGAGGTGAGTTTGTTTTAGTCATCTTACTAAAAAAACGTGGATATTTTAAAGCATTTAGGGTTGTAAATCAACGATATTTTATTCTCCATACAACGTCTTATACACGTAAAGCGCTCAAATTCTCAACGGTTTCCGTGTAACCTAACACCGCGTAAGATGAAAGGTCACGTTCCAGCTCGCACAGCCGTGACGCCTTGTGAATAAATAGATACGTAATTTGTTTTTTAACAATTCCTCCTCAACGTTTATTACATATTTATTCAATTAAAATATAAAATTTCGAATACAGAACAAATAGATAATTAATTCTTCGCTTTCTCTAAACGTGAGCTTGGGACGCCTGTGTTCAAACCAAGGAGCAAAACTGACAATTCAATTTAAACATGCTAACAAACATTAAACTAACATATCATGTTGTTTGGTAAAATTGGTCTCAAGGATGTTATTAAGTTTAAAACACAGCCAAAAGTGCTTCCAATATCAGTCAAGCCAGTTGCATCAGCCATGCAACCTAGCCACCAATCCAAGGGGAATGGGGAGAGGAAGAAAAATTGGCTGACTCAAGTGACCAGCTGGACGACTTTGGAGGGACTCCTGGCAATCTGAACTAAAATTAAAACCATACAGTTGACATGTATAGATAAAGCTCAGTGGGTGATTATACTGTAAAGGGTAAGTTGGTTGGCTGTTACACAGGTTGTGATTATGGCTATGTGCTTTATGTATCTATACAGCGATGTACATTCGTACACCGAGGCCCATCAAATTATGCATCCAATGTCTATTGCTAGAAGGCTAAATGACAGAGGCTAGAAGGCCTCCTGTTCCCTGAGCTGTGGTCTAGATTTATATTAATATCACGTTATCAATATCCACATAAAAAGCCCCTGAAAAATAATTATTAGGTCACAATAATGATGCTTTACTTACGGTATGTCTTTCAGTGGCAAGTCTTTGTACAAACTGTTGAAAGGGTCTAAAACCTCTTCTCCTTCTGCTACCATCCTTACAGAATGCTGATCATGGAATAAGAAAGCTAGTGTTTTGACCAAAAACAAAACAGGGGCAGCTTTTTCAAATCTCAAAATCAATAAAAATTGGAATCAAGATTCAAAGGTACTGTCAGTAGTGTGTGAGTAGATTTCTACTAAAGCAGACTACTCATTTTCAATGAGTCAGATCAGTCAAGTCAGTGCTATGCACTTCGTTGACTATTTATTGACTTATAGAAAACTCAAATGCATAGTCCACATTGTTTAATGTTACACTCCATGAAAATAAGTTTGGCTTTGGTGGTACTTATGATTTCAATGAGTACCTCTCAGGGTACGAATGCTGCTTATTTTGAAGCATAAAAAACACAAATTTGAGAGTCTGGATCGAAAATACCTGTGCTGCAAACCAAATCAGCTGCATACAAACACACTGCATTATTTGTGTTAGTATACGACACTGAGAGTGCATGACATCTTTCTCCTCAATCCAGACCTGACAGGATTGTTAAAGTTACGTGCAGCAATGGTAGACCACTAAGAAATAAACCATTTAAATTAAACAACTTCCATCCCTGGATTAAGGCACAAGTGAAATTTTGAATTGCAACGGTTAGGTAAACGTAGTTTAGAAATCCTGATAAAAAAGGGAACTTTTTTTAAAATTGTAGTTGTGAACTTAAATAAAAGTGGGGTAGAATAACTTCTTACCTGAACTACATGTACTGGTAATGATTCTTTCTCTCTCACACCAGGCACTCCAGGGACAGCTTGATCCAAGATGAAAATATGGTAAACATTGTATCAGTCTTAGAAGTAAATCATCAGACATTTTGGGATGGAATCATTAATTTTTACCATATGTACAAACTTAATTTACAAAATGCAATTTTATATCACAACTAAATAAATGTAAGACATGCTATGTGATTGGTTAATAACGATTACCCGACGGGTGCACACTACAGACATACGGGGTTAATGATTAGGTATGTTACTGCATGTATAAAAGAAAATGATGAACACGGCATACACCATAAGTTCACAATAATGCACCCTGAGCCATTTACCATTTCGTTAATTTCAAACTTTGTAATTAAAGTTCAGTTTGAAAAGAATGTTGGTCGTGCAAGAGAAAGGTACCATTATTAGCAAGATACTAAAAATAGAAGGCTGTTAAGTTTCTTTTTAATTTAAGCAGTGGTGCATTTTTCAATTGAAACAACTGGTCAGGTCAAGGATTTAATGAAATCTGGAAACTTATTTAAAGGATCAGAAATGTTTGAAGCATGAAATGTGACATTGTCTTGCAAAAGGTACCTTAAAAAAAGAAAGTAAAACAGCTGTGTAAAAGTCTCGATGTCAAATTCCTAAGGTGGCCTGGGGATTAGTCTGTACATGGACAACACAACTACACACTTAACTACTTCTGCAAACAGCAGGGAAGATAAGTAAAAACAGATCAACTTGCCTCCAATATGCTACAAACTACTCACATGCAACTCCCCTGATACCAGACAAACCATGCAAACTCACTCTGATGCCCCTCACCCAAAAAAACAAAAACAAAAAAACAAAACAAAACAAAAACCCAAAAACTGCCTGGAGCAGTCTAGCTTTGCTCTAATCATTTCCATTCTATAATTTATTATTGAACAGAAGTGTTGGTTGTTTAATTTTTTTTTCATGGCAGATAAGCTATTGCCTTTAGGTGAACAGCTGAACCAACGTTTGTCTATTTCTTTCTCGTTTTCTAGAACGAAATGTCCTTTTCTTCTTAATAGAATGGTTAATTAATATGGCCGGATAATACACTGTACTGTATACAGAGCTATGGTGAACCAGTTTGACCAGTTGACAACAGACTGCATGAATGTATGAACCAGTTCTCACTGCTGTTGCAGTGTTGTTGTTTTGGAAGAGTTTTCAGACGACTTGATACCTAAAAATAGTTTCTAGCGTGACATCAAACAAATTAAGACATTCCACTGGTTTTCTGCTAAAAAAAATATCCAACATATCCTAGAGTACTATATCTAAGACCATCGAATGTGAGCTACGTGTAACACTTAATATTATCTACTGCAATGTAATACGTTTTACAAGACTAACGCAAAAGTCGTGAACAGTGTGAGCTGCATTTTAAACCGGCTGAGGAGGGCTCGCAAAGACGTTTTTTTTTTTCAGATGGGAGTGGGGCTGGGGAGGAAAGGAATTGCATGCTTTCTGTTTGTCCAGGAGGAGAGCATATGTTTTCTTGCACCTAACCTGACATTTTCCATTCCATATACACCCTCACCTAATCCTGTCAAGTGCTGAATGGTCTTTCCTGAAAGTGTATCTACATACCATCAACTTGGTTATCATGACAACTTGCTTCCATGAGAGCTACAATCATCTTTTCAAATCTTTCACACTGTGCACTCCACGGGTATGTCTTGCTGTAGCTCTCTCGAAGAGAAATGGCATTGATGTGTCTTTCTTCGGGCTTTTTCTCTGAAAGCATCTTGATTTTCTGAGCCCATTCTTCTCGATCCTCTGATTCGACAATGAAATTTTTTCCACCTTCTACGCTCTCCAAAGCTTTAGCAATTCCAGATTCACTGGTAACCAACACAGGTACACCAGCAGAGATGGCCTCCAGGGCAACCAATCCAAAGCCTTCAGTGCGAGAGGGCATAGCAACCATGTCTGCTGTAACCAACATTTCCTTAAGTTCACCTTGATTACAGTAGCCCCTTATTGTCAACTGTCTACGTGTTATCCTTGTATTCTCTAGCAACCACTCTTCCATTTTTCTGTATTGACCCCCAGGTGCACCAACAAATTTGATCTCAAATTTCGCTCCAAGAAAACCCACTGCATCAGCAATGATGTCGTATCCTTTCAGAGTCAAATCCTCGTAGCTAGCTCGACCAAACGCGAAGATACTAAAATTATCTGAGCTACATGGAACGCTTGCCTGTCTCTTATCTGAAAGGTAGCAAAAGCTTTCCAAAATCCCTGGTGTGATCACCTCCACCCGAGTGTCTGGGAGGCGATCACGGTACTTTCGCTGCAGTCGAGCACCTACGGCAATAACAGCGTTTGCCTCTTTACATAGTTTGATTTCTTCTTTCTGCTTTTTCTCGTTTTCTTCGATTGCATCTGTTCCGACGACAGTTCGCTTGTATTTTCCGAGGTCTTCGTAATAAACATGCACAAACTGCACCCACTGGCATTTTGTCGTTTCCACAATGCAGTAAGCTGGAGTACCGAACTTGAGTCCATGGCCAACCACAACATCAGGAGGAGAAAGTTCTCGGGGAGGAAGCCTCAACCATTCCAGGGGATCAGAAGTACCCGGGATTTTCTTAGCGGCTAGTAAATGAACTCCAAGACTTTCGGCCTCTTGTCTTTCTTGTTCACTGCTTTTGGAAACGTAGCAGAACACCTTGATCTTGTCACTTGAAGTTTTCGCCAGATTAATTGCGGCTTCCCTGTTGAACGTAGGCAGACCACCCTTCGATGAATTCCACTCATTGCAAACAAACAAAAGATTGATACGATCATGGGCTCTCTGTGTTTCTGCTCGATTTCTACGTACGCTACTTGCAGCTGTTCCCATTTCAGTACGAAGTAGACCGTTGAACCGTATGAATAGGAACGCATATCCGTCAAGCCACCTCAGCGAGGGTGAGATCAAGAGTTTCTGAGCCAGTCATAAAATACGGAGTTAAAGCCGCTTGATCATCACAAAAAAAGCGACAGTTTCAGTCGAGTAAGTTTTAATAATCATAAAACACAGACAGCAAAGAATATTCACTCCGAAAGTGAGTCAGCCATGACGGTAAGGACTTTAAGTGGGGTCATTAATTTTTGCCACAATACGTATAAATAACTTGCTATGTCCTTGTATTACTATCTACAGTTGTATATACACATATACAGTATTGCCGTGTATAATCACATAGTAAAAGTGAGGGTGTTACAGTAACACCAGAAAAAGGTTACTTTGTACTGCTGTGTCAACACGTATTGAGTGTTTCCTTGACACTAACGTGGTGCATATTGACACCGAAAGAGTGTCAATTGAAGAATTTTCACATTCTAGGTATTTTGATCAACACTAACCCGGTGTTGCAGGTACATTTAATGTGGGTAAGAAAACAAGAAAGTTGTGTTTCTTTACACAGCTTCGTTGTTTTATTAACACCAGAATGCCGTGAACCGTAAACACACTGACTTAAGGTAAATTTACACCATATAGAAATTTACGATCAAATGGTGTTTTAAAAAACTTCCAGTGCTAACTACACCAATCAAGTGCTGGTATAGCACTGTTTTAGTGGTATTTAGTCCTTTTTCTACTCTGTAACAGTTTCAAGACTTTAAGGCTGTTTAAAATCTGCCAGCAACACCTTAATGATTGGTGACAAAATCGGAAACAAAGAGTAACCTTTTGTGAACTGATCTACGAAAATCCTGCCTTCTCTTGGGTTGTTTTCACTACAAAAATCCCGACTAAAAATAGATTAACCTTGCAAACGGCAGTTTGAGAGTTACAGAGCTAGTTGAACTCGTTCAAAAATTGGACGACTTTTGTCGGCAGCTTGATGTTATCGAATACTCTGAGCACATACCACTGAAGAAAGAAGTACACATTCCTACAATTCATTGGATACTCGATATTGCACACAAAGTATAAATACAGAAGGGTAACGAGGGCAGGTGTGTGCCCCCCACCTGATCTTGATTAAGAGCTCCTGCTCCCCACTTATGAATATTTCATCAGGTGAACAAATTTGGCCTTCAAATATAATAAATGAGGGCATCCCTTTCTGAGATGCAGCTGCTAGTGCCTTCGCATTGCCATTCTGCGAGAAACAAAGTGGAAATAGAAATGTTAACTTATTCTAATTTCCCCTAAAATTGCACTACGCATGGGAGAGGCAAGGATGGAGACTACAATCATTATGCTAAAAAAAGGTGTACTACAATAGGCCTTATCCGTGTCCTCGCGGCTGGACTGGAACGACCATTCAATAGAGGCTCACGCAGGATATGAAAAGATTCCCCCACATTAACCTCCACTCTGTTTTTGTTCAACGGGACGGATTTTGTCTCGTGTTCATATGGGAAATTTTCATCCCGGTTACCGAGATGAAATTCAAGAAACAAAACCAAAATGGTGAAACATAAACTTGTACCGTTCGCGACTGTCGTAGCTTTGTGGACTCTTGTAACTTTCCTAATGAAGCTAATTCGCATGCTTTTGAAGTGGAAATACATACACGTCAAAAATTATGCCATTTTGGTCGCTATGATCCGAAAGCGAAGCTATTTTGTCAAAAAAGTTTCGTCCCGGTCACCCGGGCTGGAGTGTTCATATGGCAAAATTCTCATCCCGGTTGCCGAGATCTCGGCCGGAAAAACCGAGATCTCGGTAACCGAGCCAGCCCGGCTTCTCATATGAACACATCGTAAATTTTACAAAGGAAAGAGTGGCGAGGCGAGATCTCGGAAACCGAGCCAGCCCGGTTGACCGGGCTCATATGAAGAGGCCCTTAGAAGGCTAACGACAGCACTTTTCCTCTTCTCAGCCGCCGAAAAGGAATAATTATTATAGCTCATGCTGTTCAGCACCCTCCTAATAAAAATTTGTGCAAAAACGTCACGTATGAATCCTTTGCTTTACGCTCTCTCAAAATTCGGCACAACGATCACTGGATCACTCAAATAGAATTTAGATATTAGATCTAAAAATTACAAACAACTAAAGTAGCTGAAAATTAAATGTAGCTGATAAAATTTGAAATAGAACTATAATATCTAAGGAAATTGCAATTACAAAGATATCTTCGTAAATTTACCTTAAAAGAAAACCTTCCATCTTTGGTTATTCCAGAATAGAGTCAATCGAACACGCCCTAAAGATGGTGAGTCAGTTGAGCTGGTGAATGAAGAAAATAATGACACTCTTGGAGCTTGCTTATTAATCCAAGTTGAGACAGCAACAATCTTGCATGCTGATGGGTCTGGAATTGGAATGTCAAATGGTGACATATTGGCAATGTCATTATTAAAATGAGATTCTTAACTGCCCGGGAAATGGATGGTTACACCTTAGTCCAAAATAGGCACCATTTCAAAGTTCTTTTGTTTCCAGTCAAATTAACCCCTATTGCCTCGTTCAAGCTGAAATATTCTTTTGACTGTTGAGTTAAAAACGAGGCAAAAGGGGTTAATTTAAATGCAAACAAAAGAATTTTGAAACACCGGCCATTTTGGAATAATGTGTATGATGAATTTCAGTTATCAATCATTTCACGACACGGGTATACTCGAATAAATTTGGAACTGGCCCATTTGAAAACGCCGGCTAGGCGGACCGGGTGTAATGTGGCCGATTTGAAAACGCCCAGGCTGATCGGGTGTAGCGTGTATGACCGAGCGACGTTTTTCGAAACGCTTTCGTCAAATGGTCACATGATATCGAGCTCAAGTAATATCAACATGTCCCGACATTACATTGGTAAAACGTTTTCAGTTCATCTTCCCGCGTGTTCAAATTTTTCACCCGGGTGAGTGTGGATTGAGAATAACCAAACTGTGGTGATACAATAGGCATCGCTTTCTTGGTGAACCACCTGTCGCACTTTACTCACACAGTATGCTGGTGAAACGTCAATATAACTAGAAGTCCATAACCCAGAAGTCTCCATTTGTCTCATCTGGCCCTGGCCCATCAGTTTACGGTATTATCTAAATTTAGAATAGAAGTCCCACCATAATAATGGCCAATCAGATTGGGCCGGATAACCTCAACGCGTCTCATTGGTCCGCAACCAAGAGCCGCAACCAAGAGATTGCTGGTGCTAAATGCAAATCATGCACCTATGTAGCAGCAGTCGTTCAAAAAATAGATAATACCGTAAACTGATGAGCCGCATTCTATTCCAGATCGAGACTTCTGGGTTATGGACTTCTGATATAGCTACCGCTACATGTACATCAAGTGATAATTCTCAGTCTGTTCAAGCCCCTATATTCAGTGTAGTGGAACACACAAGGATTTTGTTTTCCCCAGCATGAGTAATCAGATGGGGTGTGTGGTTTGTTTCGAGGTTTATGGTGGCATAAACCTCGAAATTAAAGTTTTATCGCTCACCACGTGACCTGTTTAGAGAAATTCTTCTGTACCATTCACTAGAGTTTAGTCAATATAATAAGGATTGTAGATGTTGACACACTGTTAATACATGTATTTCTTCAAGATCAGTGAATCGATTGTGTTGAGACGGGCATGGTTAAGTGGAAAGAACTGAAACGTAATGAAAAGCGTGGGAAAAAATGAATTGTTACTGATGTATCCCAAGGCTACTTTGAGGATGTGCTCAGCTAACGAACGGTGGGTCACCATGTTCAGAATGATGTTAAGAATAAATTATGGTTGAATTAGAATCGGCATTCACTGCACAACTCCAGCTATTAAAGATGTGGCCCACTAGACCACAACATCGCACATGACATACTGAATGATGTTGTGGTATACCGCATTGGGATTTGTAAACACTGGGTAGTTCTTAGAAGAGAAATCATGTGCCGCGTATCGTCGATTATGAGTTGCTGAACATCTGAGGACAGCCCCGAAAAGGTTTAGCAGAATGAGCCAGAAAAGCGACGAGTCTGTAAAGTGCACTGAGTTTGATTTTGAACAGTCGGCTACAAGTTCCGAAGAGTCAACTGAATCAAACACGAAATGGCGAATGGAGCCAAGCGTAACTTGTGAAAACATTGCCGAGCAAGACGTGAATGAATTGATGAATATTTTTGAAAGCGAGAGGGATGAGTTACAAAAATATTTCGAGAATAAAATGCAACAACCTATTCAGGGAAATAGCGGCACGGGGGACATCGAAACAGAGCGGGAAGCGAAGGAAGAAACGAGAACAGCGTTTCAAAACACTTTAAAGAAGAAAGTTGGTAGACCTTTGGAAGACGAGGCAAACCGCCTTAACGATCAGTTGCATGGATTTAAAAGCATACGGGAAGCTAAAGAACTAAGAAGAGTCGATGAAAACTTTGGACGAGAAAACAAGGAGTCTGTAGAAGACCTGAAAGGATTGAAACAGGGAGCAGCGAGTGAAAGACAACGGATGGATATGCCTGTTAAAGTGAAAAAAGATGAATCCCAGCTCGACGGCTACCTCAACGTTCGTTTGGAAGACACTGAAAGAATTCTCCAATCGCTGAGGGATGAATTTAAAAGCACGAAAACACGAACCTTAACGGGTAAACAAAGCCACAGTAATGCCACTGAGCTTGAAGGAAAGCTTACAACTGAGTATCAAAAGATTTTTAGGAGAGACATGTCTCGTGAGAAAAAAGAGGCAGCCCGCGAGAAATCCGAGATTGAGACAAAGTCTAAGAAAGATAAACGACAGCTAGAGAATTTCTTTCTTCGACTGAGCGAAGCAGAAGCAAATTTACAAAGGCTTAAAACCGAATTACAAAAACGAGCGGAAATGGAGAGGGATAGTCGTCGAAAGATGGCGGTTGATTTCCAAGAAAAGCTGAAGTCTGAATATGAAATGAAATTAAGGAGTCTAATCTCACGCGAGAAGGAAGAGGGTCGACGCGACAAAATAGAAATGGAGGAAAGGTTTCGAAAAGAGAAACACGATATTGAAGATAGTTTTAACATAAAATTGTCCGAGGCTGACACAGACCTGAAAAAACTAAAAGCAGAACTACGGCAAAAAGACAGAATGGATAAAGAAAATCGGGACACTATAATCAAACTTGAGGGAAAGCTGCAGGAAGAGAGGCAACTGAGACATGTAGCGGAGAGAGAATTACAGCTAAAGAAAGCAGAATTCTCCTTAGAAGAGTCTTTGAACAGAACCGAAAACGAACGACTCAGAAATGAAGTCCTTGGACTTCGTCGAGAAATCATACAAAAGGATAACGAATTGAAGAAGGAAATGATGGAACGAGAATTGCACCGGGATACAGTAAGTCTGGGATGCACAAATCAAAAGAGTCTGATACAATACAAGAATGAAAGTGTCAGGTATGAGATCGATGCCTTTCCTAAAGAAATCGAAGAGAACACTAAAGGAATTACTCGAGAAACCGAGCAAAGAGAAAAAGGGAAAGAAAAGGTGAAAAGTCCCATTGATGTGAACGCAAACGGAAATGAATACCAACGCCTTGAAATCGATGCTCTCCGTCAAGAAATTCAAGAAAAAAACAAAGAAATTGAAGGGCTTCTAGCATTGAAACAAGACAATGAGGTCAAGATGCAGAACCTTGCACGTCGACTTGAGAAACGTGCTAAGGGGAGCAGCAAGGAGGCTTCTTCAAGGAGGCCAAAATACGGGGACCAGACCCAAACCGCATCACCCGCCCTGAGCAACAAAACGTCTTCTGATGATGGAGAAAAGCAATCGGCAAGGAATTCTTGGGATCTTGAAGGAAGTCTCCGAGAATGGGAAGCTGGCGCATTGAAAGCTGACAAAGGAAATTTGATTGCGTCAGTCGAGGAAAGAAGGAAGATATTAGTTTTTGTGACTTTTGAGAAACACGATGAGCAGGGAATTCTCGGACTTCTGAATAGTTTATTTCCAAGACAAAAGGTTACACCGACAATTAGGGTCTTGACGACATAGAAGCCACGTGATTGTATAGGCGCGTCTAACTCATTCCTTGAGAATTTAGGCAAAGGGAAATGAAGAGAACCAATCCAAAATAGACTTTCCCTAACTGGCTTGGCATCACAAAAAAACACGGGAAAAGTTGGAAAACAAGTTTCAAGAGAAAATAGGATTCCTCAAGAGAAAATAAAGGGGGTTCCCCCTTTATTTTCTCTAGCATTCCTCCATGAAAAGGTAATAAAACAGTCATAGGTAGATCTTGTGCGAAAAACAAACATATAATACAGTACATACCATACAGCATTTTGAAAGAACCTTGTTTCTTAGTATTAAAACTGCAATAAATTTCAGCAATAGACCTCAGGTCTCTATAGTTTATACTCGATGATGAGCCACGCGGGATGTGTGACAAAGAAGAATTCGTAAATAACGGTCCACATTTACGAATTCTTCTGGCGTACTTCCTACAGCTGAAGCCTGTTTATCTAACCGTAACCCCTACCTGAAACCCTATGAACGGGTGGTCTAGTGCTTAAATTAATATTCCAGTTTTGATAGAAACGTCTATTACGACATTCGTATCTGTAATTTGAAGTTAAATTATAGTATGATAATCTGTTTGAATTCAATATAAAGCTCCACTCTCTGCGTACTTGACCTGTGTTCTCTCACTAGCGGCGGCAATTTACAATGATGCCTTTATGCACCTGTCACTGTAAACCCCCACCCCGGGGAAACATGGGGCATGGGTGGGGCTTTGTGAGGCTTTTGGCTCTTTGCCTCGCCCGAAGGGTTGGGGGATTAGTACATTTTAGTCCATTGCCTCGTCCGAGCAAAAATGTCTTAGAAATATTTGTAAATTCTTGATTTCTTAATTCGCTCTGTTTTTGTCTGCCCAATTCAAATTGCATACATCGCTTTGCTTCAGAACAACTCTTTCAAATTTTTATTGTTTTTGCTTCAGTTTTGTATTTCGTGTGCAGGGATATAAAGAATGTGCCTGAGGGAGAATGGCTGTGCATTTCCTGCCGGAAAAGTTGAAGACATAATGGACTGCTTTGTCTCCTTTTATGGTGATTTTTCTGAATGAAGCATACACATACACTGGAATGAAGCAAACGTTGAAGTATTCAAAAATAAATGTCAATCACACTTATGAAAGTAATACTGCGGGTAAAGACAAGGTGTTTTTTTGTCCCCTTTATGTGGGGAATTATCCTCATTTTGGTAGGGATTAGACTCAAAAATATGTCCCCTGTATTTAGGGCATTATTCTTGTTTGGTTTTGCTCTGTGGCTAATGCCCCATGTTTCCCCGGGGTGGGGGTTTACAGTGACAGGTGCATTACATCTAATACGAACCATGACTGGTGAATCGTGACATGGTCCACTGAGATTCCGATGTTTGATACATATTTCAAACGCAACGCACTACAGTCGAATCCAAGTTTAACCTGAACCTGATATTCAATTCGCAACACTTCTGAAATATCTGCTTTGGTTATCAAACCGGATCATTTATTATTAATCAGAATATCTGTTTATTTTGTCGCAACTTCATGAGGAGAAACGCAGACGGTTACTGAAAATCTTGATTTCACAATAGATTCATATAATGACGCCTAGGAGCTTTCGAATTTATTTGACTTTCTAACTTTTATAAGTTTATAAGTTAATCTTTGATCACAGAAATTACGACATAAATTTGGTATGCTTGAAAGTTTTGGTCAGTGAACGGTCCTCGCGCGATGTTTTTCAAATGCATTGTATAGACCGATTTCGTAAATGGCGGCTAATAAATTATTCTTTTGTCTTTGTGCTAATTTTCCTCACTAGCCCCGTTTTAAAACAAAAATTCTTTATGAAACATGATCGCAAAAGGACCCATATATACGATAAGCTTGTGAACCCTTAAGGAAATGTCGCTGTCTCAAATGGTACTATATTTTCCATTTACTATAGCCGGGCTTCTCCGGAAATACCAGAATATTCTATGATGTGAAGGGAAAGCCTTGCATTTAAGAAGAAACGTGCATGATTTTTTAATGTAACAATGGTGACAGAATTCAGGAGATAAAGTGTGAGTTTTAATTCAGTGCACAACACTGTGTTCTGTAATGAGAAGATCAAGACTGCGCGTTTCGCAGTTCTATTGTAAAACATGGGAAACGATCAACAAAAAGTGGCTCAACGATAATTTACAGGCATTGCATGGAACTTTGAACTATTTATATTCATTTGCCTGTGTATCGTTCAAAGAGGCATGCAAAGCGAGAATAGATTGCAAATACACGGTCTGCACGTGCTAGGTCTAAAATTCGCTCATGCGCTAGCAAAAGTAAGTCCTAATTTGGGGGACCCTTGAGTGTGAGGCTTTCAACCTGCTTGTTCAATATTGTGACATTCTTCTGAGAAAGCATATGAAAGGAGAAAGGAGCTTAACGAGAACGCCATTTCAGGAGTATTTATAAAAATTGGCGTCATTGAAATCACTTTGCCATGGTTTGAACAGGTTTATTAAAGTGTTAAAATGTGTCAGCGATCCAAGAATGAATCTTATGTGCTCAGGTTCTCCCCCACTGAAATCTTCAATTCGGTTATTTCACGTTATCAGGACGACGTCCGCGACGAAGCCTCTTGAAAATGTGATTTCCGTATCTGTAGTCATTTCACGATTATTGCAACTTGCGTAGCATGCAAATGGTGTACCAAATGTCGCTGAATAGGCCGTTTTCGTGATACCTGGAACCTACTTATCAAAACAAGGCTTGGTGCTCAACCATTGACATAGACAAAATTTTGTTTCCATGGAAACACAAACTGACAAAAATCATATGAGAACTTCGGAGAAGCAATCAAGTGAAGAATTGATCATCGCATGTGATCATGTCCGCAAGTTATCTTCACGTCATTTCATGCATGATCGAGTCATTTTACTGTGAATACCAGAATGATTTGTCAGAATCACCCTTCAAGCAAATGGCGTACCGCGAAAATTCTGAAGAACAATAAAGGCTTTCATATGTTCAAGTTCTAATTATTTACTTATATCTAAGGGCCTTCAAAACTGGTCTACTCCCAACGTCGGCTTGGTGGCTCAGTTGGCGAGAGTTTGACAATGTAGGGACCTTTAAGCATTACTCAGAGATGATAGTCAATGATAGTCAATGATATTTGAAACTATCATCAATTATCATTACCGTTTGAACGGGACTTTAGATTAAAGTACGAGTACGACTACGAGTACGAGTTTTCCGTTCTGAGCACGCGCACTCAAAATAAAATACATAAATAAATAAATAAATAAATAAATACTTTATTTACCCACCTGTCACCTAGGAGCTAAAAGCTCGTTTAAACGTGAACGTGAAGCTAATTACAAATAATAAATGTCGAAAAGATAAAAATGTTAACAAGCTATATATTATATGCATCTAATTTGTAACCGAAGATCATTAAAATTCGAAGAATTCAAAAATTCATAGGTATGCCATGGAATAGCACATCCACCAGAGAGAGGAAGTGTGCAGCGCAGCCACCCCAGATCCGTAACGATCTCGCAAAGCCACGCTTGAAAAGCTTGAAAGCAGCCAAGTCCGGACGCTCCCTAACTCTAGTAGGTAAACCATTCCAAAGCTTAGTAGTCAAATATGACATGACTTGTGCATATATTCTAAATTAAAAAGATCGGGCGGCATGAGGCGTGTGCCAGACCCCCTTAGATTGTAATTTACATTGAAAACGTTAAAAAACTAAGATATTCCGGTCCCTGGCCACTTAAACATTTGTATAAAATAAGTAATGACTGAATTGTCTCCGTATCTCTAGGGTCTGTAATTCAGCTAAATTAAGGAGAAAATCATAAGACACTGAGCTCGAATACCCTAGGATACCCCTTAGGATATAGTAATAAGTGTCCTCTATCTTGTTTTTGAGCATATTACTTATTCCTAGTGGGAGTGGGCTACAATACTCTAAGTGACGTAGTACATATGCTTTATAAAGGCGAATCATAACATATTGTGGTATAAACTTACGCAGCTCTCTCGCGATAAAAAAATTTGTGCTCATAACTGCGATGATCATATGTTCACTTAAGAATATTTACCACATTTTGTCCTCTCTTCTGTGATTTACTTCTGAACAGTCGCACGGCAACGTGGAATCCTGTTCAAAGTCATTTGAATATACTTTATTACGCATGCAAGGCATAAACCCCGTGAAAATGGTATTTAATTCCCCAGATCACCCTCTCATTGGCTTAGTCCTAGTATATTAACTGCTCCCTTCACCAAGTGTCACTTTGTCCCTTTCAAGAGTTGAAGTTCGCGTGCTAAACTTCGCGGCCCACTTAACCCTTTCGAGAAATCTGTGTTCGGTGACCGCACCGACAGGTGACACTCCGAGTCGTTTCCTGTCTACGCCGGAGTGTCACTCCCCATACCTTGAACCTACAAAAATGACTGCAGGAATAATATGGTGCAGTTGATTTATATAACCCAGGTTAATCGAGGGAAAGGTTATGAAACGATTGAAATCAATTAAGCCACAATGCAACTACAGACTGCATTACAGTTAAACTACTACATACAGTAATATATAGTTTTCAAAAGTATTACAGTAACGACAAAAAGCTGAATCTGAAAGTAAACGAGATCATCCAAATTCTCATTTAGAATCACACAGGTTTCTTTTATGAAACTAATCTGATCCAAATTACATTTCTTTAGAGCCATCTTAAATCTACCATTCAAAACAATAGGTCCTCTAAAAAACAAGGATTCAGTTTTCACTCTCATTTTAATTAACAATTGCCTTCTGGTAGAATTCATAATGGTAAAGTTTTGCGATAATCTATGCGTACAGCAACAGTTTACTGCCCAAACATTTCTATTGCTGGCCCTTATTTTTTATATGTTGTGTGTTCGTTCTTCACGTCTGAAGAAGACCAGCTGCAGCACAACTTTCAACCCATAAACTCTGTGCGTCCCTAAGTCAATACCTGTGTCCAGTTACCTTGGAACAGAAACGCCAGATTTTACGCTCCTCTCAAAGAGTTTTGTGCGGGCAATTAATTAGATGTACACGCATTTCTCTTTCTTTTTCCTGACGAATCCTTGATGTTTACACTTTTTGCGCTGAGATTAACTAAGAGGGATTAGGATATCGTTCAGGCTTTCTCCTCACAAAACTCTTTGAGAGGAAAGGAGAGTCGAGTTTTGCGCATGATGGCGCGTAAAATCTGACGTTTCTGTGCCAAGATAACGGGACACTGGTGTGACGACAACTGTCACCGAGAACTACCAAGACAAGAGACCTAAAATTCAGCTTGAAGGATTGCATCTTATCTGGATTCCGACAGGTAAGCGCATTCCCGCATTATTCAGCTTTCTTTCGTTTGTGTCTTGGTTTCCACAAAGAAGTTGCAAAGTGTCGAGCTTTCGCTGAGTTTTCAAATTTTGTTCATTTGGCTTCGTGAAAAAGTTTCATCCCTTCTCTATCTTTAATAAACGTACAGCATAAAATCTCGCTTGAAAGGACCCATAAATTTCTTTCTGGAAATAATCATCGCTTCACATTTCTTCGAGTATATTGTAAACCTGTTATATTCACACTTGAATTTTCCGCTGTTATTCCAGTAATTAGTTATGCTCAAATGCTTTCACTCCTATTGTCACCTGTACCCCTTGTTCTAATTATGCAACCTTGTGATTGTTTAGTCTTTGGTATTTAGACCCTCTGCATGTGACCGTTGAGTATTCACTCACGCTAGCGATCCACGCAGTTTATACTTCAGCATATATCCTACCCTCCCACCCAGCTTACTGCAGTTGTTGTTGTTTTCGTTCATAGGCCATAGGGATGCTTCCTAGGAAGGCTTGTGGAAAATACGGTCCCTGGGCCAAAGATTGCCGATCTACCTTCTGGCCAGGAGGCCACAGTTATCAGTCCTATCATCACAACTCCATACCAGGACCTTCCTTACAACAAGCCAACAGGAATTCAGTCAAGCCAACAAGCTATCAAGTATTGAGGAAGACTTAGCGCAGGTACAAGAAATTGTAGAAAAATTTGAAGTGGAAAGTGGACTACGTTTACGCGTGAAGGGTAATCTGAGAGCTAACATCAACTTTTGGAAATCTATCGGCGCGCCTTATTTGATCTTATCGATTATGGAAAACGGTTACAGATTACGTTTTGTTAGTTCGCCTGAGCACGTAAAGTTAAGGAATAATAGGTCTGCTAGACTCCATGCCGATTGTGTGGACCACGCCATCCATGAGCTTGTTCTTTCGGGTCGTATCTGCGTAGTTGCTCAAAAAACCCTTAGTGGTTAACCCGTTATCAGTATCAATACAGCAATGCTGTAAAAAGAGACATTCTGGACTTACCCCATGTAAATATGTGATTAGTTAAACAAAGGGTGAAGTACGACGGTTGGAAGGTTGCTCTTGCTTACTTTACAAAGGGTTTATACATGTTTTCCTTCGATTTAAAAAGCGGGTATCACCATGTTGAAATTTCACAGGAACACCAAACTTACCTTGGATTTTCATGGAAGGTATCGGAGTCTGGGGATGAAGTATTTTATGTATTTACCGCTGTTCCTTTTGGTTTATCCACTGCCCCTTATGTCTTTACAAAGCTCTTGAA
>BLFK01000748.1:844157-849271 GCA_014634185.1 Astreopora myriophthalma
AGTTGAATCACTGTCTGCTGTAAACATAATATTTGGTGACTGGCAAAAGAAAGATTGCGTCTTCTTGTTAAATCACATAATTCTCATTGCAAAACAGTACATCTATTCTTGTAGGTCCAACAATTTGAAACCACTTTTCCACGTTTTGTTCCAAAGAATTAAGTGTGTCTACCAACTAGAAAGCAAGATTGCTAAATGGAATAATAATTGGCAAGCTATCAAATGGGGTAAGAGCGGTTTTGAAGATGTAGAACACTGAAACGTGCATTTTTATCTCTCTTGATATTCTAACACAGAGCGCTGTTGTGTGTGTGTGTGTGTGTGCGTGTGTGTGTTGTGCGTGCGTGTTGTGTGCGTGGGCATTAAGTGGGGAGGAGTTAAACCTCTAATTTGTATTTTCTTTGTAATTGCTGTAATTTTTCTTTCTTTCTGTAATTGCTGTAATTCCAGTATGAAAATGTTAAAAAAATAATAAAATACAAATAATAATATTAATAATTTGGTTTAATCCTCCCTACAGCATGAACGTGCAAACAAACATCGGCAGAGAGTTTCTGAACCTCGTCAGCAAACATTTTCCGACAAATCACCGGTACAAGAAGATTTTCAACAAAAAACAACATAAAAGTCAATTATAGCTGTACAGACAACCTACAAACCATAATTAAGAAGCACGACAGAAAAATGCTCGAAACAAGCAAGACACCCTCCACAGAAAACAACTGTAACTGCAGGAAAAGAAACGACTGCCTGCTGAAAAACAACTGCCTCTCCTCAAGCGTCGTCTACAACGCCAACGTAACAACAGAAAGTGACACAACCGGAAAGAATTACATTGGACTAACAGAAGGAACTTTTAAACAACGTTACAAGAATAAAGAGCTGTAACCCAACGTCACTGCTATTCTCACAATTATTTTGACGATGCCAGTGTCAACAGCAACTCCGGAACGATCATTTAGTTGTATGCGAAGATTCAAGATGTACTTGGGCTCTAGTGTGCGAGCGGAGAGGCTCTCTGGGCTCGCGCTTCTACATGCGTACGTTCAGGGACACGAGCATCGACACAGACCAAGTCTTTGCGTTAATCATGTTATACAGAAGTAGGGAAATACAGCATTTACGTGAACTGGTTGTAACTTAAAGGTCAAACTAAAGTTACTTTACGGCCGGTAAAATCCAAATCTTGTACAGGTGTAAATTGGTAAGCGCATATCAGCAACATTCTGGTGGCGGGCTTAAAGCTGGAAAATGCCAAGGAACGCCTCTGAAGTGTACGGTTTAATTTGAACCGATCGCCATTTTATTATTACCTTTCAGTTGTCCGACTTTGGATCATGTTTTTTCTGTTTTCACAGGAAATACTGCAACAAGAACGCATTGTTTTGTAGTCTGCGTGGCAGGCGTTCGAAGGGAAAGGGGAATGGGGATTCGGCGCGGAGGAATTGCGAAGGGCGTGCGCGCCTGAATTTCTACGCGGCTAATCCCCCATTCCCATTCCCATTCCCCTTTCCCTTTCCCTTCCCCTGCGAACGCCTGCCACGCAGACTAATTGCTTTGGCTTTGGCAATATCCATTTTTGGCAAGCTCATGGTGTAATGAGGTTTGCCATTTTTTTTGCAGCTTCCCTTGGTGTTATTTTGTTGAATTTGTCCGAAGAAAAACGAGGACAAGCATGAAGCGATCGATTCACGGTGGGCCCACATCGTCAACCGCATCATGAATCCCTGAAAAGTCCGCTGCTTCGTTAAGCGCATACTGTTGAACGAAGGAAACATAATTTAGTGCTTTAAAATAAACTAGAAAAAAAATTACAGGTTATAAATGGTAATCGTGTTATCCGTTTTAATTTGATATATTTCAACTTTTGCATGCCGACCGTAATGGCACGTCGTATAAGGGTGGTTAACGGTATCTGCAGAGAGTGTTAGCAAACTAAGTCATCCTCCGCCTTATCCTCAAGTTACTTCCTAGGGCAAACTGAGTTGACGGAGCAAGGTTAGCGCTAAACATGGTTAAATACCATAACAAACCAAGGGTTTGGATTCATGGGCTCCCGGATATGGTCCGGCGCACTTAACCCGCGAACAGCGTAACGCAGCGTAACAAGGTTAATCTTATTTCAAATAATAGGCCCCCGGGAGCTTATTCTAAACAGAGGGCTTAATAGTGAGGGGGAGGGGGGGGATCTTGATAGAGCTCTTACGGTACGCGTACAACGTACGGATCTCAGGTTACCTTGATAATGATCTTGATTGACATTCGAAAATAAGAACAACATTGGACCTAGCAGTCCAGTTGACTTTTTGCCCCTACCACTGTTCAGCCTTGGGCACTGGATGGTGCAGAGGGCCTCATGAAACGCGGGTCTAAATTTGTATATCAGGAAACAGGTGTATTTGTTGCTGTTGGATCAAGTATGCATACATTATAATGAAAAGAAAAATCCAATGCAAAGCATATTTCACCCATTAACTATGGCTAATTTGACCATCTTTTCATTTGTTCTTGTCAAGTTAAAACAAAAACAAACAAACAAACAACAACAAGGGAAACTGTAGTGTTCGTTACTGGACTACGACTATTTTAGTATCAATTCCTCAGTTGTCGGATAACCAATTATTATTGGCTGGCACACCTTAACCGCAACCATGTGATTACACCTCTATATATATTGTAAATAGCATTGATCAGGCAGGCTAATAAAGCAGGTGTGTGAAGCACTCCTATCGTCTTCACTGCGTACTCTGTAGTAGTACACCGAACCCTAACACACAACAGAAACACCTCTCCGGACATTATGACGAGTGACGTAGCATATGTATGTGACGGACGTGAATTGGGTGTTTCATAAAATAAAATTGTGATTTATGATCTCTTGCTAAGAAAATTGAAAGTATGCAACATGGTTGGTTCACCAACTTACGAGATTTGAGCTGTCAGATAGTTTCCGCTGTCTATTCATGTGGTACCTTGCCTATACTCAACCCCGTTTCCCTCTTATTACAACCATCGCTGCCGATAAAACTGAAGTAGATACCGAACCAGTCATAAATTGCAGGCATTCTATCTGTTTTGTCATAAAGCTACTTGCTACAGTTCTCAGTTGTTCTCTGTTTTGTCTTTTTTTGTGGCAGTGGGGTCTGGAAAAACTGGGCTTGGCTCCGAGTTCAAAAGCGGGTACTTTGGTTTCGTGAAAGAACACCGGTTTGAAACTGTATAAAATATTTTACTTCGCTTCAGTTTCTTCTTCGTTTTTACACGGGATAAGACATCTGTTATTTTTATCTGGGGACACAAAATGCCTGTTCTGATTTCAAAAGTTTATAAGAAAGAATCAAAACAATAATGGACAAAAGTCGCGATTTTCTAAAAGTAATTGAGGAGCAGTCTTGTATGTCTACTGTTTCGGCAGATGCCTTGACGTTTATATAGGTACCATATCTCCAAAATTTGGTATCTTTTCATCAACCTTCTCTTTGGTGTGATTTTATAGGCCGGAATGTGTAATATCTCAATTTCGAGACTATAGTTTTTGAATAGTAGGTGATTTAATTTTTCATTTCCGTGACGTGAAACTAAACTTGCGTGACGTGAAAACCAACGTCAACCATTAAAAATAGTAAGGGATGGGCGTTTCTGAGAATTGTGGCATTCACTCTCTCTACTCCCACCCGTCCGTTTCTCTCCCCAATTTTCCCGCCGCCAGAATACGGATACTTTCGCTCTCACGGGATTGCTTGCCTTACTGGCTACAGTTATTTGCAAATGAGAAATTCTCTCACTCATCGCTGAAAAAATGTCTGCAGTTCTCAAATTCTATAAATTCTTCAAACAGCGGACTCGATTACTACCCTTTTCCCAAGGCAAACCACATTTCTTGTATCACTTTTGTATTTTTTATCGAACGGTTCCTAAGCCTGCAGCCATGAAAATGACAAGCAAAAAGAGATGGTCTGGAAACTGAAGCAAGCTTTCCTTAGCTATAGTTGCTCGATTTTACCCCACTTCTTTTTTACATCAAGGGATATACAATAAAGTGACACTGAGTTCTATGATTAACACCCAGGGCCCAGTTGTTCAAAGCCCGATTAAGCTAGCCCTGGGTTAGACTGAACTTTGATTCCAGTTTATTTACCAATTCACAAAGATTTTCCCGGAAGATTTTTGCTTGTCACTTGTGACTTACACTTTTCTTCCGCTTTAGTCTAAAACCACTTTTTGAGAGTGTTTTCAGAGGGAGAAATCAAAACGTCAGTTACTTTTTAATCGAGGGTTAGCGTTAATCGGCTTTCGAACAACCGGGCCGGAGAATAGAACTGGGAAAACTTGGTTCCCAAAGTTCGCCTATTATCCTTTTTCTGCTGTTTGGCCCTCGGTTTATTATTTCTCCCTATCTTCGGCGTTTAATTTCTACCGTGTTCAGATCTGTGCCCATCTCGACTGTTAACAATTCTACTGCGAAACGGGACTGAAAGACTGTCCGAACCCGCCGTACAGCACACAGGCGCACCAAGCTCAAGATAAGAAAATGGCAGATGTCGAACGGCCTGAATTATAAGGCTCTGTCTGGGAAAGAAATCGGGTTGTTTTAATAGACCGAAATCGCTATTATTGAACAATAAAGTCAACTGAACTTTACTTTATGTGTTGCATTCGATGCTGTCTGTCTACTCGGGTTGATCTATGTTGATTAAGGAGAGTTTTCTACCTCAGCGTCTCTGCTGCTACAGAGAAGGGAAAGGCTAAAGAGACATTTCTACAGTGCCTGCTGCTCGGACGGAAAAAGAAGAAAGCATTGGAAACAACCCTGCTTGGCCCACTCTTCCACAGAATCAAGGTAGAGACATAAACGTTTCCTACCAGCGAAATTCGACACAAAATCTGTCGCGAGCGCTACGGAGCTTTTCTTCTGAATAACGTTCCTTTTAGAAATTCAAAATGAGCTGATTAAAACGACTTACCGCAATTTGCGAAATGAAACGAAATGAAAACTTGAAGTTTGCGAATGATTTCAAAATCTGTATGTTGCGAAATGAAATCCTGTAACTTGCGAAATAGAATTCTGTACTTAGAGTGAGAGCAGTCCTGAGGACTCTTTTTTATAATATTGA
>BLFK01000748.1:861175-863675 GCA_014634185.1 Astreopora myriophthalma
CAGGTAAGCGCATTCCCGCATTATTCAGCTTTCTTTCGTTTGTGTCTTGGTTTCCACAAAGAAGTTGCAAAGTGTCGAGCTTTCGCTGAGTTTTCAAATTTTGTTCATTTGGCTTCGTGAAAAAGTTTCATCCCTTCTCTATCTTTAATATACGTACAGCATAAAATCTCGCTTGAAAGGACCCATAAATTTCTTTCTGGAAATAATCATCGCTTCACATTTCTTCGAGTATATTGTAAACCTGTTATATTCACACTTGAATTTTCCGCTGTTATTCCAGTAATTAGTTATGCTCAAATGCTTTCACTCCTATTGTCACCTGTACCCCTTGTTCTAATTATGCAACCTTGTGATTGTTTAGTCTTTGGTATTTAGACCCTCTGTGACCGTTGAGTATTCACTCACGCTAGCGATCCACGCAGTTTATACTTCAGCATATATCCTACCCTCCCACCCAGCCTACTGCAGTTGTTGTTGTTTTCGTTCATAGGCCATAGGGATGCTTTTTAGGAAGGCTTGTGGAAAATACGGTACCTGGGCCAAAGATTGCCGATCTACCTTCTGGCCAGGAGGCCACAGTTATCAGTCCTATTATCACAACTCCATACCAGGACCTTCCTTACAACAAGCCAACAGGAATTCAGTCAAGCCAACCAGCTATCAAGTATTGAGGAAGACTTAGCGCAGGTACAAGAAATTGTAGAAAAATTTGAAGTGGAAAGTGGATTACGTTTAAGCGTGAAGGGTAATCTGAGAGCTAACATCAAGTTTTGGAAATCTATCGGCGCGCCTTATTTGATCTTATCGATTATGGAAAACGGTTACAAATTACGTTTTGTTAGTTCGCCTGAGCACGTAAAGTTAAGGAATAATAGGTCTGCTAGACTCCATGCCGATTGTGTGGACCACGCCATCCATGAGCTTGTTCTTTCGGGTCGTCATGCGTAGTTGCTCAAAAAACCCTTGGTGGTTAACCCGTTATCAGTATCAATACAGCAATGCTGTAAAAAGAGACATTCTGGACTTACCCCATGTAAATATGTGATTAGTTAAACAAAGGGTGAAGTACGAGGATTGGAAGGTTGCTCTTGCTTACTTCACAAAGGGTTTATACATGTTTTCCTTCGATTTAAAAAGCGGGTATCACCATGTTGAAATTTCACAGGAACACCAAACTTACCTTGGATTTTCATGGAAGGCATCGGAGTCTGGGGATGAAGTATTTTATGTATTTACCGCTGTTCCTTTTGGTTTATCCACTGCCCCTTATGTCTTTACAAAGCTCTTGAAACCCTTGGAAAAACACTGGAGATTAAAGGGTATTTGTATAGCCATTTCTCTAGATGACGGTTGGGTGACAGTCCAAGATGGACAAGACTGTCACGCTACTGCCCAAGCAGTTAGAAACGACTTGGGCCGTGCAGGGTTTATAGCTAACGGCGAGAAGTCGGTATGGAAACCCATACAGGTTTTAAACTGGTTAGGCATTACTTGGAATTCGATCTTGGGCGCTTTAAAAATTGTAGACAGAAGGATTACTAAGTTTTTGAACACCATTGACCATATTATCAACGCAAATTTTATGGTTTCGGCAAGAAGTTTGGCTTCTCTTACGGGTCAAATTATTTCAACTGGTCCTGTAGTTGGTAATATTGGGAGAATTACGACAAGGCATTGTGTCATCTCCACCTTGTGTAATGACCGTTGGGATACGGAGTTTCTCCTCGACGATTACTGTCCGGAAGAATTGTATTTTTGGAAAACAAATCTTATCATTATTAACAATAGATATTGTTTTGCATATACATGGCCTAGTTCATTTGTAAGATTCTGATGACAGCGCTACTGGTTGTGGTTCTGTTATGGCCTTAATAACGAGTACGTGTGCCATAGAATGTGGACGAATTCTAAGAGCCTACAGAGCTCCACGTGGAGGGAGTTATGTGCCATTGAATTTTCTTTCCAATCGTTTGCGCCAGTCCTTGAAGGATCACATGTCAAGGGGTTTACTGATGGTCAAGCCGCTGCCAGAATTGTTGAAGCAGGTAGCATGAAGTCAGAATTGCACAGAATGGCGAGAAGAATTTTCGATATTTGCGTTCAGACAGGGATTTACCTAGACATACAGTGGATTCCCCGCACTTTAAATCAACAAGCTGATTATAGTAATCGTTTGATAGACGTCCATGATTGGCAGACTACCAATGATTTTTGTCCCTAAATGATCACTGGGGGCCGCATTCAGTAGATTGTTTCGCTAATTATTATAATCATAAGCTGCCCAGATTCTTTTCTAGGTTTTGGAATCGAACAAGTCGGGCGTCGACTCCTTTATTCAACCAATTGGAGAAGAGAACTGTTGGGTGGTCCTGTCCGTTTCTATCGTTTCCAGAGTTCTTCACTATATGAAGTCTCAAAACGCTGTTGGTACTGTTGCTCTACCCTTTTGGCCTTCGGCTCATTATTGGCCTCTACCGACAAATAAATATCTCAAGTATAT
>BLFK01000748.1:873675-896175 GCA_014634185.1 Astreopora myriophthalma
CATGGTTAAATACCATGACAAACCAAGGGTTTGGATTCATGGGCTCCCGGATATGGTCCGGCGCACTTAACCCGCGAACAGCGTAACGCAGCGTAACAAGGTTAATCTTATTTCAAATAATAGGCCCCCGGGAGCTTATTCTAAACAGAGGGCTTAATAGTGAGGGGGGGGGGGGGGATCTTGATAGAGCTCTTACGGTACGCGTACAATGTACGGATCTCAGGTTACCTTGATAATGATCTTGATTGACATTCGAAAATAAGAACAACATTGAACCTAGCAGTCCAGTTGACTTTGCCCCTACCACTGTTCAGCCTTGGGCACTGGATGGTGCAGAGGGCCTCGTGAAACGTGGGTCCAAATTTTGTATATCAGGAAACAGGTGTATTTGTTGCTGTTGGATCAAGTATGCATACATTATAATGAAAAGAAAAATCCAACGCAAAATATATTTCACCCATTAACTATGGCTAATTTGACCATCTTTTCATTTGTTCTTGTCAAGTTAAAAAAAAACAACCAAACAAACAAACAAACAACAACAAGGGAAACACCTCTCCGGACATTATGACGAGTGACGTAGCATATGTATGTGACGGACGTGAATTGGGTGTTTCATAAAATAAAATTGTGATTTATGATCTCTTGCTAAGAAAATTGAAAGTATGCAACATGGTTGGTTCACCAACTTACGAGATTTGAGCTGTCAGATAGTCTCCGTTGTCTATTCACGTGGTACCTTGCCTATACTCAACCCCGTTTCCCTGTTATTACAACCATCGCGACCGATAAAACTGAAGTAGATACCGAACCAGTCATAAATTGCAAGCATTCTATCTGTTTTGTCATAAAGCTACTTGCTACAGTTCTCAGTTGTTCTCTGTTTTGTCTTTTTTTGTGGCAGTGGGGTCTGGAAAAACTGGGCTTGGCTCTGAGGTCAAGAGCGGGTACTTTGGTTTCGTGAAAGAACACTGGTTTGAAACTGTACAAAATATTTTACTTTGCTTCAGTTTCTTCTTCGTTTTTACACGGGATAAGACATCTGCCATTTTTATCTGGGGACACAAAATGCCTGTTCTGATTTCAAAAGTTTATAAGAAAGAATCAAAACAATAGTAATTGAGGAGCAATCTTGTATGTCTACTGTTTCGGCAGATGCCTTGACGTTTATATAGGTACCATATCTCCACAATTTGGTATCTTTTCATCAACCTTCTCTTTGGTGTGATTTTATAGGCCGGAATGTGTAATATCTCAATTTCGAGACTATAGTTTTTGAATAGTAGGTGATTTAATTTTTCATTTCCGTGACGTGAAACTAAACTTGCGTGACGTGAAAACCAACGTCAACCATTAAAAATAGTAAGGGATGGGCGTTTCTGAGAATTGTGGCATTCACTGGCAAGCGTTCCCTCCTCCTCCTCTCTCTACACCCACCCGTCCGTTTCTCTTCCCAATTTTCCCGCCGCCAGAATACGGATACTTTCGCTCTCACGGGATTCCTTGCCTTACTGGCTACAGTTATTTGCAAATTAGAAATTCTGTCACTCATCGCTGAAAAAATGTCTGCAGTTCTCAAATTCTATAAATTCTTGAAACAGCGGACTCGATTACTACCTTTTTCCGAAGGCAAAATACATTTCTTTTATCACTTTTGTATTCTTTTTATCGAACGGTTCCTAAGCCTGTAGCCATGAAAATGACAAGCAAAAAGATGGTCTGGAAACTGAAGCAAGCTCTCCTTAGCTACACTTGCTCGATTTTACCCCACTTCTTTTTTACATTAAGGGATACGCAATAAAGTGACACTGAGTTCTTTGATTAACACCAGGGCCCAGTTGTTCAAAGCCCGATTAAGCTAGCCCTGGGTTAGAGTGAACTTTGATTCCAGTTTATTTACCAATTCACAAAGATTTTCCCGGAAGGTTTTTGCTTGTCACTTGTGACTTACACTTTTCTTCCGCTTTAGTCTAAAACCACTTTTTGAGAGTGTTTTCAGAGGGAGAATCAAAACGTCGGTTACTTTTTAATCGAGGGTTAGCGTTAATCGGCTTTCGAACAACCGGGCCCAGGACAATGGAACTGGGAAAACTTGGTTCCCAAAGTTCGCCTATTATCCTTTTTCTGCTGTTTGGCCCTCGGTTTATTTTATTTTATTTATTTATTTTTATTTTTATTACAATACATAACACTTAACATGACACAAAATAAGTATACAAGTACAATACTAGATATTATTTACAATATTAACTATACTTACAATCCCTCATAATGTTCACACTGACAGTACTTACAATACCTATATATTCCACAATAACAGATTTTACAAATTACAATGAAAAGACAATATTATTACTCTTGTAACAAGAGATCCTGAAAGCCCGCCCCTTTATTTCTTAAGGTATCAGTGTACCCCAAATGACCATCATACTTCGGCGCCGCTTTACGGTGGGACGTTTTACGCAAACCCTACAAAAGTATATATTTTCTGAAAGCTTAATAATTGTAGATTACGATGGTATATTCATTAACATAAAAAAAAAATACGGTTTTCCAAATATAGCGCGCTATTTCTCAAAGTACAGAGGTTCACTAATCAAGTTCGTTTCCGGTCGGATTTGAGCGGGAGAACGCGATTAATATCGCTATGTCTTCTTGACACCTTTCTCTAAGAAACGGTGTCGGGGAATTTTTATTTTTTGCTTCTTTCAAAAGTTATGACGGTTTTAGTGAAGAGAATGCATGTTTTATTCAACTCTCAAAGTTTAACTGCGTGTCAAAAACAAACCAGACAAGTAATCAAAATTTCCCGACACCGTTTTTTAGAGAAAGGTGTCAAGAAGACATAGCGATATTAATCGCGTTCTCCCGCTCAAATCCGACCTGAAACGAACTTGATTAGTGAACCTCTGTACTTTGAGAAATAGCGCGCTATATTTGGAAAACCGTAATTTTTTTTATGTTAATGAATATACCATCGTAATCTACAATTATTAAGCTTTCAGAAAATATATACTTTTGTAGGGTTTGCGCAAAACGTCCCACCGTAAAGCGGCGCCGAAGTATGATGGTCATTTGGGGTACACTGATACCTTAAGACATCTTTTTTCTTACCATAGCTTCCTATATAAAGTTCTACTTCATATTTAAGACGAACCTTAAATTTAAAGCCAGTAATGTTTGGAAGAATCTGGTTCCTTCTGCAATCCCAAATGTAAAGTTTTGCAATGAGGAGAAGATAATTAAGCAAGGGGCGTGAAGGTCTCAAAATACCAACCATAACATCTTGCAGAGAGAGGTGCAGGTCTTCTTTACTAGATGAAAACCAGAATGTTTCAAAACTATTCCAAAAAGTCCGAGAATGGGGGCAGCTGAACAACAAATGATACAATGTTTCTCGCTCCAATTTGCAAAATGTACACTTGTCATCTGTACTGTAACCTATTTTGTGTAGTTTGGTGTTAGTGTAGAGTATAAAATTTAGGACTTTATACTGAAAGCCTTTCACATAAGGTTCAAGTGCTACTTGATGAGGTAAATTAAACATTTGTCGTAGCTGAACACTCGTGAGGTTAAATTCATTTTGCAGCTTTCTGGCCATATTAGGTAGTTGTGCCTTTTTGTTCAGTAATAATGAGTAGAAATCGGTTTATTATTTCTCCTTATCTTCGGCGTTTAATTTCTACCGTGTTCAGATCTGTGCCCATCTTGACTGTTAACAATTCTACTGCGAAACGGGACTGAGAGACTGTCCGAACCCGCCGTACAGCACACAGGCGCGCCAAGCTCAAGATAAGAAAATGCCAGATGTCGAACGGCCTGAATTATAAGGCTCTGTCTGGGAAAGAAATCGGATTGTTCTAATAGACCGAAATCGCTATTATTGAACAATAAAGTCAACTGAACTTTACTTAATGTGTTGCATTCGATGCTGTCTGTCTACTCGGGTTGATCTGTATTGATTAAGGAGAGTTTTCTAAGTCAGCGTCTCTGCTGCTACATAGAAGCGAAATGCTAAACAGACATTTCTACAGTGCCTGCTGCTCGGACGGAAAAAGAGGGGAGCATTGGAAACAACCCTGCCTGGCCCACTCTTCCACAGAATCAAGGTAGAGACATAAACGTTTCCTACCAGCGAAATTCGACACAAAATCTGTCGCGAACGCTAAGGAGCTTTTCTTCTGAATAACGTTCCTTTTAGAAATTCAAAATGAGCTGATGAAAACGACTTACCGCAATTTGCGAAATGAAACGAAATGAAAACTTGAAGTTTGCGAATGATTTCAAAATCTGTATGTTGCGAAATGAAATCCTGTAACTTGCGAAATAGAATTCTGTACTTAGAGTGAGAGCAGTCCTGAGGACTCTTTTTTATAATATTGATTTAGGTTTCGACAACTTGAGGGGAAGTCTTCCGAACTCTGCACACGCCTTCCTTGCAGGTTCTCTGGCACAACGTCAGCCAGTGTCATTAACAGTAGTTCTCAGGACTGCACTTACTCGGAAGATCTTTCTTTATGTTAAAAGTCGTTTTTTTTTTCCAGCCAGAGATTTCT
Organism: Astreopora myriophthalma; assembly: GCA_014634185.1. Lineage (NCBI taxonomy): Eukaryota > Metazoa > Cnidaria > Anthozoa > Scleractinia > Acroporidae > Astreopora > Astreopora myriophthalma. Next base: position 878,232 of record BLFK01000748.1, read on the forward strand.
CCAGAAAATGTAACCATAAAAGGTCGCTGTGATTTAAATTAACTACAACAACACCTCTCAAGAGTATGACAAGAACAAAAAGGTTAAAAAGGTTAACGTGCTCCTTTACTCAGCAGGTATTTAACATTTTCTGCTTTACCGAACTCCCTTGCTATCATCAGTGGAGTTGAACCACTCCTGTTCCTGGAATCAACGTCAAGTCCGAGAGACAGTAGCTTCTCAATAATTACGTTACTCCCACCTTCTGCAGCGTAGTGCAACAAACTACATCCATCGTTGTTTTTCAGTGTCGGATCTGAGCCTCTTTCCATCAGCAAATTGAATGAATTCAACTTGTCATTGCCAGCCGCAATCATCAGTGGTGTTGAACCACGGCTGTTCCTTGAATCAATATCAAGTCCAAGAGACAGTAGCTTCTCAATCATTACGTTACTCCCACATAGTGCAGCGAAGTGCAACGAACTCCATCCATCGTTTTCTTTCAGTGTCGGATCTGAGCCTCTTTCTATCAGCAAACTGAACGAATTCGACTTGCCATCGCGAGCCGCACTCATCAGTGGTGTTGAACCACGGCTGTTCCTTGAATCAATATCAAGTCCAAGAGACAGTAGCTTCTCAATGATTACGTTACTCCCACCTACTGCAGCGAAGTGCAACGAACTCCATCCATGGCTGTCCTTCAGTGTTGGATCTGAGCCTCTTTGTATCAGCAAACTGAATGCTTTCAACTTGTCATTGCCAGCCGCAACCATCAGTGGTGTTACACCTTGGCTGCTTCTTGATTCAATATCAAGTCCAAGAGACAGTAGCTTCTCAATAATTACGTTACTCCCACCTTGTGCAGCGTGGTGCAACGAACTCCATCCATGGCTGTCCTTCAGTGTTGGATCTGAGCCTCTTTGTTGATACAAACTGAATGCTTTCAACTTGTCATTGCCAGCCGCAATCATCAGTGGTGTTACACCTTTGCTGTTTCTTGATTCAATATCAAGTCTAAGAGACAGTAGCTTCTCAATAATTACCTTACTCCCACCTTGTGCAGCGTGGTGCAACGAACTCCATCCACGGTTGTCTTTCAGTGTCGGATCTGAGCCTCTTTCCATCAGCAAAGTAAATGAATTCGACTTGCCATTGTGAGCCGCAATCATCAGTGGTGTTACACCTTGGCTGTTCCTTGAATCATTATCAAGTCTATGAGACAGTAGCTTCTCAATAATTACGTTACTCCCACATTGTGCAGCGAAGTGCAACGAACTCCATCCACAGTTGTCTTTCAGTGTCGGATCTGAGCCTCTTTCCATCAGAAAATTGAATGAATTCAACTTGTCATTGCCAGCCGCAATCATCAGTGGTGTTACACCTTGGCTGTTTCTTGATTCAATATCAAGTCCAAGAGACAGTAGCTTCTCAATAATTACATTACTCCCACCTTGTGCAGCTTCGTGCAACGAACTCCATCCATGGCTGTCCTTCAGTGTTGGATCTGAGCCTCTTTGTTGATACAAACTGAATGCTTTCAACTTGTCATTGCCAGCCGCAATCATCAGTGGTGTTACACCTTTGCTGTTTCTTGATTCAATATCAAGTCTAAGAGACAGTAGCTTCTCAATAATTACCTTACTCCCACCTTGTGCAGCGTGGTGCAACGAACTCCATCCACGGTTGTCTTTCAGTGTCGGATCTGAGCCTCTTTCCATCAGCAAAGTAAATGAATTCGACTTGCCATTGTGAGCCGCAATCATCAGTGGTGTTACACCTTGGCTGTTCCTTGAATCATTATCAAGTCTATGAGACAGTAGCTTCTCAATAATTACGTTACTCCCACATTGTGCAGCGAAGTGCAACGAACTCCATCCATCGTTGGCTTTCAGTGTCGGATCTGAGCCTCTTTCCATCAGCAAATTGAATGAATTCAACTTGTCATTGCCAGCCGCAATCATCAGTGGTGTTACACCTTGGCTGTTTCTTGATTCAATATCAAGTCCAAGAGACAGTAGCTTCTCAATAATTACGTTACTCCCACCTTGTGCAGCGTGGTGCAACGAACTCCATCCATGGTTGTCTTTCAGTGTTGGATCTGAGCCTCTTTCCATCAGCAAACTGAATGAATTCGACTTGTCATTGCGAGCCGCAACCATCAGTGGTGTTACACCGTGGCTGTTTGTTGATTCAATATCAAGTCCAAGAGACAGTAGCTTCTCAATAATTACGTTACTCCCACCTTGTGCAGCGTGGTGCAACGAACTCCGTCCACAGTTGTCTTTCAGTGTTGGATCTGAGCCTCTTTCCATCAGCAAATTGAATGAATTCAACTTGTCATTGCCAGCCGCAATCATCAGTGGTGTTACACCTTGGCTGTTTCTTGATTCAATATCAAGTCCAAGAGACAGTAGCTTCTCAATAATTACGTTACTCCCACCTTGTGCAGCGTGGTGCAACGAACTCCATCCATGGTTGTCTTTCAGTGTTGGATCTGAGCCTCTTTGTATCAGCAAACTGAATGCTTTCAACTTGTCATTGGCAGCTGCAATCATCAGTGGTGTTAATCCATCACTATCCCTTGAATCAAAGTCCAGTTTTCTAAGCAATAACATCTTTATGGCATTAATGTCTCCATTCTTTGCAGCTGAGTGCAGCGTTGTGTTCATGGCGATCACTCCACTTCTAACTTGTTCGTGGTCTTTGAAGTTACCTAAAAGAGATTTCAGTGAATAGGTAAAACGCGTGATTTTACAAAGTAAAAGGCAAAAGTCGTGGAACGACGTTCCCTGAGGAGAGGAAATTGTGCATTTGAAACCGGTATGAGTTAAGCGTGACAAATACGCGGAATTTAAGAAGGAGTAAAAACGAGAACGTCACTGATGGAGTGAACAAAAAGTAACTTTTTTACTTATGCACGTAAATGTGACCTTTACAATTTACCTTCTTCTCTTGCAAGTGGGGCCAAAGCGACCTCATTTTCCCAACAAGTCACAAAGTACTGCACTGACGCCACAAGATCTGGAAAAAGGCCACCCTGGAAAGAGGAAAATGCCATTTAGATCAAGAACCAAAAGAGAGCACGTTCCGATGTGTGCTAAATCAAAGAGAACGGTGAACCTAAACTTTTAAAGGAAACAAAGCGTTGGACGTAATCAAAAACATCGACTGGAATTATTGCATTCCTTTGCAATCATAGACTAAGGAAAAAGGTGAGGCCTTCTGGTTAACCTAGTGAGATAAGGGAGGGTTCACAATTTAAGCGGAGGGGGGACCATGATGATTTTTAGGAGGATAGGGGACGATGTTTTCCTGTTAGATTTATAAGGGGGGGGGGGTATTGAAAATTTCTCTTCCTGTGAAAGAAGGTATAAAGGAGGCCATCAAAACAACAACAACAACAATCTGAAAAATCCATAACAACGACACCTTTACTCATGTTTAGGAGGAGGACCTGTAGCTGGAGCATACAAATAGCAGTCCATGTCACTGAATAATACCAGTTCACAGTAATGTTTACTTTCTTATAACGTTTACCTGTAATTCTGTGTTCTATAGAAGTCGGCACGTTTTGAGGACTTCTAGTTTCACCATCAATTGCATTGAATAAAACGTATGACAGAGTTTTTTGGGTGGTGGTAAGTGGAGGAGGGGGGCCACGGTATTTTGCCTATGGTGGTTAAGTACGCAAGAGGTGGGAGGGCAGAAAAAAGGCCAAATAATAGGGGGTGGGGTGGGGATTCCAGAGAGAGTTAGGGAAAAATCGAAAATAATCGTAGCCCCCCTCTACATACATTATCGACTCTCCCTGACGCTAAATTTTCCACTTTGGCAGTCTACATGTCAGATCAAAAATTTCAGGGCCATTTGTAGCGGTAAGTCGCATTCCAGCATAACATCACATATTTCACATAACGAATGAGACGAAATAATTGTGCTCGGAAATAAACCGCCATGGCCATAAAAGAGACTGAATCAAATGTCACTCTTTTAATTAAGAGAAAGTCGACTCTAGATTCTACTTTAATTCGGCACAACATCTGATGCACTGTCTTGATCTTGACACCATCATGAGTTGGAAGATGCTATTATTATCCTGTGAAACCAACCTCGTGTCCCTTAAGTACAAACTTTCCATTAGGTAGAACATCAATTTGCTGATGTTTGCATCCATCTCTGTATCTGAAAGTTGACGGGATAAAATTGATTCTTGAGTAGCAATTATGTAACAAATACACGCGCCTGCAATTACAAGTGTTTAATTACAAGTGAGTGTACATTAAAGTTCAAGGAGAGTTCATCCCAGGTTCAGTCTGGTAAGGGTTTCATCTTCGTGCTTGGTCCTTAATTTTGCCTCCCAGTGTTTACATGACCCCGGGATGAAATGTTCTTGTCCCAGGGTGATCTCAAACTAGTCGTAGCTCCAGGACGAAATTTCAGTCATCTTGTGGATAAAACTTCGCGTCAAGCCGATGATACGTATTTCCAAAGCGGACCTGGCCTGTGAGCAGGCTGTTTGAGGGTTAAGAGAGAGGGGAAGAAGAATTAATCACGATCAATTTTATCCATTGAGGTCCTTCCCAAGCCTGCGCAGAGCCTGGTTGCACCCGTGAAAAGCCCAACCGTGGACTACACCGGACTGAGATGAAAAAACAGTTTATCTAGGCGTCAATACATTTGTCTAGAGGTGATATATTGTCCTGCACAGACCATAAAGTCCTGGCTTCATTTCCTGGGGCGTGGGCTTATACACCTTCATAAGGGGTTTTGAAGGCTATTACATGTGTAAAGACTTCGAAATTACCATGTATAAAATAGATTAACCACATCGTTTCGTTAAACATTTGCAACAAGATCAACTGCAAGAGCACAGATACACATATATTGCAACTTGAATACAACAATGCATAAGGCCAGACAGATAGCAGTCCTTTGATTGACAGTCAAGAACATTAGTCTAGGGACACAAAAATACCCTGAAAACTGGAGGGAACTAGCTAAGGGCGTGCTGTTCGACTTTGTGCCCTCATTGTAGCCTCAACATCTAACGGAAGGCAGGAACTACAAGTCGACCCATGCATTTTTTTAGCTCTGTCTATTCAATGAAAAAAAGCAGGGGACATAAATCCAGAATGTTATAGAAATTTGCGGTTACGGCTAAAAACCGAAATTCGCATGATATACTATATTGCTGGTGACTCAGGACTCAATATTGAATTCATTGCAGTTCAGTAATCACGGGATGAAATCTCATTATGGAATCATTCTTGTCCAGGGACAAAACTTACTCCCCTCGTCTTGAAAACCTGACCTTAGACCAGAAAGAGGCACCGCAGGGGTGTATAAACTCTGCTCTACTTTTAAAACTGAGTGAAGAAATCTGATAACCAGCATGCATGCAAAGACTCAGCCAGTAACATGATTTGTACAATTCCATTTCAAACAATGAGTTTCATTGGTACTTTGAAAGTTCTTTTTCTTTTTACTTTTTAAAGGTATTCAACAGAATAATATTATAACAAGTGTATGCTGTCGAGCGTTTAAATGCCAGAAGGTAGCCTGACTGTCTTGGAGAATTCATCGGAATCATTATAATGCTTAAAATCAGTCATTCTGAAGACGGTAATTTTTCAATAAATCACAGCAATGAACTCACCTTAATGATATAACATAACTTGCTTTTGTAGCAAACTCGTGGTTCCACACCAAAAATTTGCCTGAGCTTTGGTTTTCCAAGAGTTCCTCAGCATGCACTTCAGTTATGTTTCCAAAGTACCACCTGTAAAAACATCATGATAAAAAACGATTGCCATGAGATGTGGATATGACCTTCACTTATCCCCAGTGAGTGAAACTGCACTATTCAGCCCACTTTTTCACGCTTCCAGACAAGGCACCTGGAAGGGTATAGACTGGGGAAAGGGACAGTGGTTGCAAGTGGATTTGAAAGACTTGTATATATCTGTCATTAACTCCTGCCACACCCATGTAGTTACCAGCACTAGGCCAGAAGTGCAGCTTCCTATCAAAGCATTAATGCATCACTGGCTTAATGTTAATTATCAACAGTAAATAAACTTTTCAAATAATCTCCTGAAGTCTTTTTTCCATGATTGAATAAAGCCTCTCTTGATCTATGAATCCCTATCCTCCAAACACTCTTTTCAAACCAAGGAACAAACCTGACAATTCAATTTAGATATGCAAACAAACCCTAAACTAACAAATCATTTTGTTTGGTAAAAATTGGTCTCCAAGATGTTATCCAAGTTTAAAACAGACAGCCAAAAGTTCCTCTATTGTCAGTCAAGCCAGTTGCATCAGCCATGGAACCTAGCCAACAGTCTGAGGGGGAATGGGGAGAGGAAGCAAAACTGGCCGATTTTCTTGTGTGATTCAAGTGACCGGCTGGGCGGTCTTTGCAGGGACTGCTGGCAGTCTAAACTAAAATTAAGACCACAGCCAAGAAAACTAACAGAACTAATAATCACTAATAGGTGCACCAGTATTAATACTATGGAGATAGCATTGCTATACATCTGAGCTAGCACTGCAGTATATAAAGTGACCTCCATGGTCCCATTTATAGGCTAAATTTGAAAAAAAAAATAATAAAATTAAAAAAAAACCCGAGTTACCTGGTCCTTATTTACAGTTAATTTAAGTCTTCATTAAATGTTTAATTACTAAAGACTTCCAGACAGTGTCCCTTTCTCTCACCTACCTAAGCCTAAACCACTATGCACAGTTGCAGAATTGGGATCAGGCAGTCTTTATTTACAAAATTCACAATATATAGATATAATTACAAAACAATCCATCTACACTAACCAACGTTAATAAATCAATGGCAGACGATCTGGTAGTAAAATAGAAAACACTAGCCTGCCTATATAGGAAGTGGGTGGGTGGGCAACACTTTGCTTTTACTAAGCTGCCAATTGCGCTCTTACTCGGATGGCGTGCAGAAATGAATAACATAATTACTGAACTCTCGTTATGAGTCGCGTAAACATGAACGCAGCGAAGCTCGTACAACTGCAAAAGAAACGAAACAGTACGTGTATGCGTCGCTCTAAAAGCCCATGTCGTAGAAAACTTCACGGCAACGCCTGTCTGATATTAATTCTACACTTCAAAGAAACCGTTCGCAGCACAATTCGACGTCTGAAATGTTGCATATTGTGAGCCGCGTGAACATCAACGCACTGAGGTGCAGACAAACCACAAACAAAGGAGGCAATCGTTTATACTACCTTGTAGAAATCTGTTGTAAAAATATGCAGTTACTAAGGAATATTTCTTTTTAATACGTCACAGCTCTATATTCAGCGGTTACATCAGTATGTGTATGTTTGTGTTTCCCTTGTTCTCTCCTCCAGATTCTTAAACGCCCTTAAGAGAAGAATTTACTGTACTCGGGTTGATTTGCCTACAGGAATTCCTTTCATTCGCTAATTCTTAACAGAAGAGAACAATTGCTCGCAAACCTCCAACCACAGATCTGTCTTATTAGAATCTTAGAAGAAGTGAAAGTGCAGCTCGCAGAAACACCTCTGGTTTAACCAAAAAACAATCTGCCACCATGGGAGCGTCGGGCGCATAAAGAACTCATTCGTAATAAAGAAATAATCTTACAAAGGCAGATGAAGGAACTACAACTGTCCAAATGAGCAGAGAGAACAAATAAACCACGGCCAGATACAACTAGAAGACAGAAACAGCAACGAAACACTAGAAGAGCCAATGGTTAGGCACCGTGCCGTTGAAAAACAAATTGTGGTTAAGGAGAAGAGTTTGTTAAAGGAACTAGAGCCAGGGCATATTGACTATTTGCCTCTAGATGCTGTTGGTAGTGGAAGTTACAGCATCGCTACCGTGCCCGTTACAGGGGAATTGACGTCGTTGTCAAGAAAATGATTCATAGGGATACAGAAAGAGTCAAAGACCTCGCTATTTTCCTTTATCAGAAATTAAGGGTACATTGATGATATGACAGTTTAAAAATGGTCTGACCTGACGCCAGATCCGTCAAGAATTCCAATCTTCTATGCTCTCAATAAAGTTACAACCGACCCCTGATTACTCGGTACACCCATCATAACTGGGTGTGATGGTCCAACAGAACGCATGTCATCATTCATAGACAGATTACCTCAGTCTATAGCACAAAAACAAGACTCGTGTCTCAAAGATACCACACGTATCATTAAATTTTATGTGACAAAAAGTGTAATTTAAGGCTAAAACTGTAAGAAAATGTCAGGAATGGGGTAAATTTTGTGTTCAATTTTTGTGGGTTCGTATACAAATGACAATTACAATTTGCACTCATCCCGGAATACTTTACTGGTGCTTTGAACAACAGATCCCTATCTGTTTAAAACAAATCAACTTTCATTACAACTACATGCACAAATCAGTAGAGGTTGCAGCAAACCACACATGTTCATTTGTATGCCCTGTCACTCAATCAACTAATTCTTCCGCCACGCGACGCTTGGAGCGCTTTTGGCAACCACCTAACCGCTTAAATTATGGGTTTCTGGCTAGGCGTAATTTTCATTAGTCACTTTCGAGTCCACTCCAGTGTACTACTTGTTCAAGTAGTGTACCAAGTCGGTTCCCAGTTGCTTTGTATTTGCGGTTGTTTTAAAGTAGTCGCTTTAGGTGGGTGAATTTGGTTACCCGATTATATGGCCTGACAACTTTGGTCTTTCTTCCTTGATGTAATCGCTGAGTTGAATTCTACAACAGAGACTGTTTTCACTTCCTCATCAGAATGCTATACATCTTCCTCCCAGGTGGAATGCAACAACAGTATTTATTTCATACATAACTGTCATACATATTTACTTATTCCGGTCAACAATATGTAAGAGATAAAGCCCGAGAACGGATGTATATGGATTAATACCGACGTTCGAGGGCTTTATCTAACTTATTTCTTGATATTATTCATGAGTTAGAGGTTACATAAAGGTCGTCTTTCACAATTGGCCACTTGTTTTTGACATCTGTTTGTCTGTCATTTTTTGATCCGACCGCCGACAATGACGTATTTCATTGTAAGTATTGTAAAGGTTTTCACACAGCATCGAGAAAGGGCGTTTCACGGGTCATAATTTGTTCAAACCACTTGTTCTGACTTAGGTGAGAAACGGAGAACAATAGCGCATTGTTTGTTTGCTAAGCCGACAACAATCAAATTTCAAACCTTTTGTGTTTTTTTATTTTTGTCTTGGTATTTTTTGGGTGGCCAGTACTCTTGTGAGAGCGGCAATGGATAATGACGACGGAATGTTCCTAACGCAAAATACTTTCTCTCAGGAGCCTTTTTCCCCTGAGTTGAATTTGGAAGAGTTAGTGGGAGACTTTTGAGAAGTAAGCGAACGAGATAGTGTTGAAGTCGAAAAGAGAGAAAATCCTGGGCGTAATATCGTTGTTGTTTGTGATAACGAAGTCGAGAAGAGAAGAGAGTCCAGAATACCGGCAAACACGAAAGTTAATACTTCTTGGGCGGTACGTTGCTGGGAGGAATGGGCCGTCCAACGCAATGTAAAAGTTAAAGGGAATAGTAGCAAAGAGAAATACTACGAAGTCAATCCTGACATTAAGAAAGTCGCTAATGAGCAGCTTGACAACTGGCTTGGGAAGTTTGTTTTGGAAATTCGGAAGAAGAAAGAACCTGGAAGCGTGAATCCTCCTAATACCCTGTACCAGATGTGTTGTGGTTTACAGCGGTTCTTAAGGGACAATGGTCGGCCAGGATTGAACGTTTTGGAGGAACCTACATTCAAACATTTTCAAGATTGCCTGGATGCCGAAATGAAGCGGCTTACGAAGATCGGAGTAGGTTCCACAGTAAAGCAAGCAGAGCCATTGTGCGAGGATCACGAGCAAAAGCTTTGGAATTTAGGATTATTAGGAGAGGACTCACCTAGTGTATTGCTAAACACTATGGTATTCCTAATTGGAAAAAAACTTTTCACTTAGAAGTGGAAGGGAACATCGTAACTTGAAGTTTAGTAAACTAACGTTGGTGCCTGGGACAGACAGAGAGCCGGAAAAGCAGGTTTATGTGTCTTTTGGAGAAAAGAATAACCTCGGAGGATTGAAACACCGTAACGTAAGGCAGAAACAAATCGAGTAGTACGCCAATGACGAAGAACCTGCTATGTGTTTAGTCCGCCGGCTCTATAAGAAGTACTTGGAGAAGTGCCCTAAGACTGCTGTCCAGGGAAACAATGTATTCTACCTCACTCCACGACAGAAATACAAGTCTACGGATGAAAGTATGATACCTATAAATATACATCATTTACAATTCGGGCGCAAGAGGATAAAAATGTCAGTCAGTTTTAAGGGCCACAACAGCAACACGTGGAATGGAAAAAGGACTCTCAGATAAGAACTGAAGAAATGATCCTCACACTTTCTGGACAATTTAAGCAATTGTCTCATGTATGCACTTGAAAAATTCAAGTGACTCCAACGGGATTTGAACCCACGACCTCTGCGATGCACTGCACCGGCATCGCAGAGGTCTTGGGTTCGAATCCCGTTGGAGTCACTTGAATTTTTCAAGTGCATACATGAGACAATTGCTTAAATTGTCCAGAAAGTGTGAGGATCATTTCTTCAGTTAATGTCTAACCCGCACTTCATAATCATTTCTTTCATTCAATCTCAGATAAGTTGATTATGGAGCGCAAGGGCCACCGAGATATCAGATCTTTACAAAGGTATCAGAGGCCTGATGTCTCTACCAAAACTGAGATTTCTAAAGCATTAAATTGTCGATCGGAAGGATCCGTAGCAGAAAGGGAAGCCGAGTCCTCGTTAAAAAGAGAAGTAGATCAGTTAGTTGATGACGATGTAAAAAGATTTTGCCAAGATGACAACAACGCGACTGTGAAAGGATCAAACAGTATTGTGTTCCAGAATTGCTCGTTTGTAATATCCAAAGACTTAAGAGAAAGTCCGCGTTAGATTCGACCGGTCAATCTGGGCCAATCGTTTGATTTCCTTCAAATTTTCAGGAACAGACAAAGTTGATATAACATTAATGAAAACACATTTCTTTTGATTCTAAACTTAACAAGACCTGAAATTTTGAGGCGAATGTTCAACCCCCTGAACCCCCTAAAATCGACCTTTCACCGAGTCGAAATTAACCCGTTTTCGGATATTTGCCGCCGAAAGAATATTAATCCGAAAAACCTTACATTTATACCACGAACACATACACTATACTTCTTTACAAATATGGTATATAGAACTCATATTATTGAGAACTTTTGAAAGGAGGGTATCTCAAACATACCGATGTTAACGATTCGTGCACGGAGTGTGTCAAGTGCTGCAACAAAAACGAACATTTCTCAAAATTCTGACTTACTCTGGAAGTCTCGTGTATTTTTTCAAAGAGTACTAGGATAGTGTCCTTAAACTACGGAATAATATTTAGTGGCTCTCTATCCTGCGAAAAGTTAGGGCCCAACAATTTTGGGCAAATCTCTCATTTTCCGACATGTGTTGTGTGACAGCAATGGCATCCGAAGGCAACAAATTTCGACTTTTTCTGTCTTGACCGCAACTTAAAGTAGACAAATACGTTTTAAAAGGGTAAACAATTAAAAACATACCTTAAAATTTCCACTGTTTTGCTTCCAAGACTTCATGTTTCACCGATTAACTGTCAGCAAACCTGATGGCCGTGTCATGGATACCGTGACACGATATCCGTGTTTTTTATTAGTTGGCTAGCTAAAAACCTGAACATCTCTACAGAGTTCCGTGAAATTAGTTTTGTTATTCAACTGGTCACTCTGCCGACCAAACAATTATCAGTTGCAGAGAAAGATTTTTGAACGTTGCAGAAACGCTTTTGAAAGTTGTCGTCCATCTTTGTTTAGATATAACCGCTGACCGCAAAACACTTCCATCTGGGAACAGGAAATGAGGAATAACTTTTCTCCTTGATTAAAAAATAATAATAAACAGCATAAAATCAAACAGGGTTTTGTGTCATGACTCTTTTTGTTGTTATTGTGAAAAAAGAGATGTGTGTTATTGAGTATAGTTGTAACACACTGACGTGTCCCCATCAAACATATGCAATAATCTATTCGTGTATGACTAATCAGAACAATATAGTGACCTATCGATGATCATGTGAGTCGCTAAGAGGACAATGTCGAAAACCGATATTTGCTCATTTTCCATTGTGTTGAACACCAAGTGTGGTCCTAATAGAGGTGACCATGACACAGTGTTCCTTCGCGAATGTTGCAGTGATATTTCTAGTCACCTGCGAAGTTGCCATTTGTCACGCGAGAAGATGACCGAAGTTGAACTTATACTGGCTCGTGCCGGGCTATTTGACCTCGGAGGCAGTAAGGTCAAGGAGATGATCATATGTCCCACGCACAGAAATAATCTTGGCAGGTACTGGCAGCCTCCACGAACTTGCCAGTATCCTGAACATACTGGGAAGATCAAACGAGTTGATGGCGACAAAGTGATAAATTTAAAAACATCAAGAGAGATTTATACTCTGTATGGTGAAACAGCACAAGTAGGATCGCGTAAGTTGTTAAAATGTTTTTATTCTATTTTTAAGTACGGACTTTTTGCCTTTTGTCTCAGTATCTATTTTATAAATTAATTATTACTTTTTTTTGTCGCTGGTTTAGCGTTTTGTACAGCATGCCGAAAAAAGCATAAGGGGAAACTTGAAGTAGCGACGTGGTTGCGTGACCAAGAAGACCAGCCGAATTGTGATGAAAGTTCAGACTGGAGGTAATATAACAGACTTGAAATAAATTAACTTTCCGGGATCATTCCTACTTTTCACGTTCTTCGTTTGAAATTAAAAGATGGGGAGTCTTTCTCTTGAGGGGCTAGCGGAAGCTGATTGTAATTTAAACGGATCACAATCGAAGAAAATTCAGTGCTGAATGTAATGTATGGTGATGAATATAGACCTGGTATGCGCCATGGGCTGGGCACAATGTGTCAATGGCTCGCAAACTTTTTACCTTTGTTGACTGATTCTGGTGGGTATATTTCTATCTTCCCTATATATACACGGTCTTCCACAGCATAGTCTCATACCACTATTTGGATTGAAGATGATAAAAGCTAAGATAATAAAACTCAAATAATAATGCATAGCATCTTTTTTTATAGTCAAGAGCACGTGTATAATATGCATAGTTTTCATTCCGCATGCACTGTGTTGCTCGGTTGTTATGAGTAATGACAGCCTCTATAGACATTTCCTTTGGTATCACCATTATATTCATGGTAGAATATGTATATATATTTTTTAAACTAGGAGTGCCAAACAAGACGCCATGTTAGCGATAACCAGTGTCGTATCTTGGACACCATATAGAAATTTTCCCACACCGCACAAATGTGCCAACGAATCCGACCTATGCTGGACCCCTGGAGATACCTGCAACATTTGTTTTCTTTCATATTTTAATATCTAGGAAGTGAGTATTTATTAAAAATTTTTTTTAAGACTACAATCCCAGGAATGGAGGCATTAATTTTTTAAGTGGCCCGTGACGCGAGCGGGACGCGCCACTTCATGCAATACCCGGATTTCATGGTGAATGGTCGTGTCGTGGTCGTCGTCAGTTCTTTGCCGGCAAGCCAAGGCGTGTTTATGGAGCCACATGAAGCCCAAGTGGCAGGCCAACGCATATTTGTTTAATATATATTGTATGGACGAGTGAAGTGTGACGTCAGTGATGACGTCACAGGGGCACAGGACACCCAGGCGCTAAAGTCACAACCAGGCGGCAGGTCAAGGCATATTTTTCACTTATTTTTATTCAATATGTATTGGATGGTGGAGTGGAGTGTGACGTCAGTGATGACGTCACAAGAGTACAGGACGCCCAAGCGATAAAGTCACTAGACGTCCAAGCGGTAGGTCAAGGCATACTTTCACTTAATTTTTATTGGATGGTGAAGTAGAGAGTGACGTCAATGCTGACATCACAAGGGGTCACTTGTAAAGACCAAAGGGCTTCTTGTTTGAGTCTATTTCAGTAGCCTCCTCAACAGGCATCTCTTAGGGCGAAATGTTAAAAATTGCGCTCCCTGTGGTTAGTAAAAAAGATATGTACAAAAAAAACCTAAAAAAATAAAAGAATAATAATTGTAAGATATCTAATTAACCATATCTACTTTTTCAGTTGCCAGCAACGAGGCACGAGTTACTGACGACAAGGTAATGTCTACCTACAACACTGCTATGGGGCTAGTGGCTGACGAACTTGAAGCGCATCACAACCCACTAACGTTCCAGTTGGAAGTAACTTGGGAAAGTGCAACGCCAGAGGTAAAGGCGAAGTGCCTTGAAAAAGCAAAAGAGGACTGTCTTCTTGTGTGTAGTGTGATAGCACCAGAAAGCGGGGCAGATTTGTATGAATCTCTTACATCTCCGCCTCCAAATAAGCCTTCCGAAGATCTGAAAGCGCTGATGACAGCTTACCGAAATGCCAAGACCTCAGGCCTTAGGACACAGATCCTCAGTCTCTACGCATTCAGGTATCCAATTGATCAACTGATAAACCTACACGAACCGTACGCAAAGCTAACACGTTATCAAGTGAAGCGAGCTGGAGTACATGCCAAGCTGTATGGATCAGGAGCTGCACCGAGAAAAGGTCCCAAAGCACCGTGTGCGCCTTGATATGGGAAAACTCGACCACTTCCTCGACTTCGACGTGGCTTATGGCAGTCGAATTCTTAAACTTGACAGCGGTCAAAAGATATCTATGCCAAATGTTGTACGCACGGTCACCAGATCAACAATGGTGAAACATTATCAGAACTTTTGCGAGGAGGAAGGCTTCCAGCCTTTGAGCCGATCCACTCTCTACAGAATCCTGGATGTGAGAGAGGCATCACAACGCAGGTATAAAATATTCACTTCTAATGCTCGCCTTTAACTTAAAAAACTCTTGATGATTATCTAGACTCGATTAACGTTTACCACTACACTAGCCTGCGCGGCTGGCGCTCTCATTTTATGAGTCTTGCGATTCGCGCAAAATCCGCCTTGTGCCTTTCTTTCTCTGCCAGCTTTGTATATAAAGGCTACACTATAATTAAATTGACAATGCTTTTTCCTCTATATATCTGTTAAACGATAGTCAACACTGCTTTGAGAAAATAGTGGTTAAAAAAATACCCAGCGTATGTCATCGCACCACGAGGTCAAGAGTCAGTGTGCTTCTAACCAACCCTTAACCACTTTTGTGCACACCAGACCAATGGAATGTTTTATCAAAAGGATCATGATGATCGTCTTATGTTATTGGATACTTGTTTTACGCTAGGCCCCTCCAGGGATTAGATAATAGTAATCTGATAAAGAATGTTTTATCGTCGAAACCTTCCGTCAAGTGCGTTTTCATTCGCTCTGATGAAGCGGGTTGTTACCACAACAATGCCTTGATTGCATCCCTGAAAGACGTCGGGAAACGACTGGGTATCGAAGTGAAGAACTATGACTACTCAGAGCCCGCGTATGGAAAAGATGTGTACGGCAGAATTCTATGTCCAATAAAAACCTCAATTCGTTCCTATTGCAATGAAGGCCACGACATTGCCACTGCCACAGATATGCGCACTGCCCTTCTTGAGCGAAGCGTAAGAGGAGTAACTGCCTCTGTGTGCCATTGATGAGAAGAAGAAGTCCCTAGAGTTCAAAAACATTGATGGCTTCAGCAAGCTCCATAACTTCACGTATGAAAAGGAAGGCATTCGCGTTCGCAGAGCATATGGTATAGGGTCAGGGAAGGTGTTACCCTACGATGACATAGTGATCAATCACCAAGGTCCAACAGGAATAGCTGTTCAGGACAATCTCGATTTTTTTTGCCATAACTAGAGCGCGCCAAATGAGCATGAAGAAATCTGACAGTGCCATCAGCGGAGACACCACTGATGAATGTCAGCTGTTTGAATGTCCAGAACCTGGATGCCAGCGAATACTCAAGAGCTTCCGTGAACTTGAAATACACATTGAAATCGGAGATCATGGAAAGAAGCCAATGAATGAAAGTATTTATGATCGACTAAGGAGAGTGTGGGCCGCGCGTTTCTCTACAGTAGATGAAGACAGTCAAGAAGCTTCTAATAATTCGAGAGAGAGCGCCCGCGGTTCAGAACAGGCAGCCAGACCCTCAAATCTCACGCGAGGTTGGGCCCTTTCAAAGCCACGTGCCCCAACTCGTTTTTCTGAAAATGTAAAGGATTACTTGAAAGCAAAGTTTAACCAAGGGGAACGAACGGGCCTGAAGGCTAACCCAAAACAAGTCTCTCTAGACATGCGAAACGCCCGAGATGAACAAAATAAGCGTCGGTTTTCCAGAGAAGAATGGCTAACAGTTGTTCAGATAAAGAACTTTTTCTCTCGGCTAGCGTCATCCAAGAGGAAAGGGCAAGATGCAGCAGATGACCAAACAGAAATTGAAGAAATACTGGAAGAGGAAGAAGAAAGCAACAGAAAAGAAGTGGTGAACAGCATTGTCGACGAGATCAGCCTTCTACATCCCATTTACTACGATGTCTATGACCTTTGCCAGTACCGGAAAACCAACAAACTTTCGCAGTTTAATGTTTCAATGCTAAAGAACATTCTAAAGAACTATGAAGTCCCATTTACAGCAAAGGACAGAAAGAAGGATTTGGTTCAGCACTTGGCTACCTTTGTTGAAAAATGTTTGTGTTTTCTATAAAATTATCTGGCTAAGAGACAGAATAACATTTAGGTACACTCAGTCTTTAATGAGTGCCTTCCAAGCAGCTACCTGTCGCTCTCGGAGATAGCAAACAGGAGAGCCGCTGAAAAGCCTAGCCCAAATAAAACCCCCGGGATACAGTCAAGATAAAGAAAAGCTCTGTTAGCCTAGCCTCTTGTAGCGGTATGCCGGTCCAGGACGAAATTGTACCTACAAAGTTTACGATTTTCAACTGAAAATTGCGAATTTTCGCAGTTTCCTGCATTTTCTTCTTTTTGCATGTGAATTCGCAGTTTTTCGCTGAGACCATTCCGACGGCTCATTCATTGCAAGTTTCGTAAATTTGCAGCTGCTGTTGAGACCTTTCTGAAGTCTCGTTTCTATATATTTCTCAGTTTTGCGATAATTTTTTACAGTTTTTGTTATCATTTCAGTAAAATAAATCTTAGATAACGTAAAAGAGTTAAATAATAAGTTGCCCGGCATAAACCTGTATCAAGAGAAGATAATCTTCTCTTGCATGTATGCATTTGAAGTAGAAAATAAGCTAGAAATAATCAAGTAATTAACAGTAAGTTAATAACAATAAAACTCTAGAAATTGAACTTAGTGTATGACTTCTTAAGCCGCCGTTACACGTTGAAACTTTTAGCTGAAACTTGTGTGCAACGGCGATCGAGACCAGTTTCACGAAGTCGTGTTACACGGTGAAACTCTTGTTTTATCACCACGGCGACCGTTGCGAGCTGTTGCAGAAGTAAAACGCGGTTCTACTTTTCGTGAAAATGTTTCGCAACGGAAGTTCGAAAACTTTTCACGAAACCGACCATTTTACACGGTGCTACGCCTGCTGAAACTTGTTTCGAAGCGCCGTTGCACACAATTTTCAGCTAAAAGTTTCAACGTGTAACGGCGGCTTATGTAGATGATGTTTTGTTTCCGGTTCGATCAGACCAGAAGTGTTGTTGCGGTCAGCGGTTGTTATTTCAAAACAAAGATGGACGACAGCTTTCAAAAGTCTTTCCTCGATATAAATTCTGCAACTGATGATTGTTTGGTCGGCAGAGTGCCCTGTTGAATAACAGAACTACTTTCGTGGAACTCTTTAGAGATGTTCAGGTTTTTAGCTAGCATGATCGTCGCCTGCAAGCCAACTAATAAAAACACAGATGCCCTGTCACAGTATCCCCTGG
>BLFK01000748.1:923675-933675 GCA_014634185.1 Astreopora myriophthalma
TCAAACTTTATTATATAATAGACCACACTTTTCTACAGTTTGTAGGCACGATAGACCCGTTGGGACGATCTTCCAACATGCCGCAAGGTTTAACCCTTGCGAAATCAGTTCCCAAAAAACTTGGAATTCCTAGGAATTCACAACAATTCAAAGTCATGTAAATTAGGAAGACTTCACAATCTGGGAATTTTTGAGAATTTGTGAGAATGGATAACTATACTACTGGGAATTCCTAGGAATTCCTAACAATTCCAAGACAGCTAGATTAGGGTTCACTCCACAATCTAGGAATTTTTTAGATTTTTTGAGAATTGTCAATTACACCACTGGGAATTATGGGGAATTTGCAGGAATTCTCAATAATTATAAGGCAAAGAGGTACAAAGGACTAGATGTGTGGGACTTCAATAAGAAATGACCATGACTTCATTTTTATTCTGTACTTATAAGTTACACAAGTTTATTATCTACACACTGCAATGTAACATTAATTACTTAAAAAACCAAAAAATGATCCTTACTCTCCAACCAGTTAAATTATTTAAATAAAGAGACTAATATGAAAGTGTAAAACTATAAAAGTTAGAGATAACAAGTTAAACCGACGTTTCGGAGTAGACATCACTCCATTATCAAGGTAAAAATGTTCTATGATGCTAAAATTACAGTATTAAAAACGATTGAATTTTAGCATCATAGAACATTTTTACCTTGATAATGGAGTGATGTCTACTCCGAAACGTCGGTTTAACTTGTTATCTCTAACTTTTATAGTTTTATGTTTTAAGAAATCTCTTTTAATACGAATATGAAAGTGGGTAAGAAAATTGAGTACCATGCCAATGCTTCTGGATTTTCACAAAATTTGATTATTCCGCGCAACAAACCTCCAAATAATAAGGCTAAAATGGAGAACCTGTGGAGCAAATACACCTTCAGGACTCTTGTTAAATACATGCACAAATTATACACAGTCCCAAATCCAAAATAATAATTACTACTGCAGTTAAAATTTGCCTCTTTATATGTTGATTCCAAGTGAGAACCACAAGGATTTTCTTTAATTATAAAAAAGTTATAATTTATACCATAATATACACAAAGTCAAGATCTGTAGTGCTGAACACCCCATTGTGTACAACTCTAGCTCACCAGGTGATTCTGACTCGTGATTAAGTAAAAGATAATGAAACAAAGGTTACTTAAAACTCACTCAATCATTTTTTTATCCACTCAACACTCAACACATTGTAGGAAGGGAGCAAGAGTTAACTCGATGTGGATTTCCTAATTCACTAGCAGAGATGGATTCAGATGTTGCTTCACATGCTGAACACGAAGCCTCTTCGACAGAGAAGACATCAGTAGTGAATCGGACAGTGATTGTGATGAAACTTCTTCGGATAACGACTGTGGTTCTTTTACTTCTTCTGAATTTATGTCAGAGTCTGAAGGCTCTGAATCACTGATACTGATCGCCCAGAGTTACTTGCCACTCACTTGGTGAATCACAAAATGACAGTCCTTCACAGGAGCCATTTTCAGTCAAAGAAAAAGCATTCATGGCTAATCTTTCATTGATTCTGATGTGATGAAAGCGAGACTGGTTGTCCTAAAGGAAAAGTTGATGTCTTGCACTTCTTCTGGATGTGGTTCTACTTGATCCATTTTGGTACCAGCACATTCGGTCATTATTGACTAATTTTGTAGTCAATATTATGCTGCCAAAGACCACAAATTGCACTCGCCCTATGGTCTTGTGCAATTTTGTTGGTCTTTGAAAAAATGCACTCGTTCTTATTTATTCCAAATTGCACTTGAAATCAAGTGATTACCTGTACATAATGCAAAATGCTAAATGTAAATCATCTTTAACTTGCCTGACTCATTTACATGTATACCGTGTCTTTGATATTAACCAATGGATGTTAAAACAACACTTTCCTGGCATATCTGCTGTGGAGGAGCCCTCCAAAGGACAGACAATAAAACTCATCGATAATGATATTTAACACATGTGGCATGTGCAAGAGCATGAAAAGTTGCATACACAACTACTGGTCAATTTGGTTTTGGCTTGTATTTAGACTTGCTACATGTATCTCAGCTTTTTTCGCTGTGTGTGGAAGTTTCTCAACAAGAAAAAGAATACCAAATAAAGTCTACACTGAGCAACTTTGCTTTCGACCCCAGCATATTCCAAAGTTGAGAAAATTCAAACAAAGAAATTCAAGGACTTTTTAAGCATAAATGGAGTTCAAGGATTTTTCAAGACTCCCTCTGAAATTCATGGACTTTTCAAAACTGTGCAAACCCTGAATTCTTTATCATAACTAAATAAATGTAAAACATCCCCAGTGATTGGTTAATTATGCATAACTATTTGCCAATGGGTGCACACTACAGATGCAAGAATTAAAATGATAACCAATTTATGCTCCTCTCTTGTGCTTGGCAACCACTCCCATACACCATAACTCAATAATGCACCCTGAGCCATTAACCATTTTTTCATTTAAAATTTTGTAGTGATAAATTTTAAGTTTAGTTTAAAAAAATATTGGTCATGTGAGAAAATTGTACCATTACTATGAAGATAGGTAAATTTTCTAATTGAAATAGCCAGTGGATCAAAGATTTAATGAAATGTGCAAGTTCATTTAAAAGGATCACAATTGTTTGAAGCCTGAAATGTGACATTGTTTTCCAAAAGGTACCTGAAAAAATACAGAAGAAATGAAAGAACAAAATAAAGGAAGAAAAACAGAGAGGAAGGAAGGAAGGAAGGAAGAAAGAAAGAAAAAGAAAGAATGAAGCAAGGAAAGGAAGGAAGCAAGGATGGAAAGGAAGGAAGATTATAAGAACTTTATTCATTTTCTTTATCCTTTTCCCTCTGTTTTGGTGTGCTTTTAAGACATGACCAAACCCTTGATTGACTGAAATAACATCCCAATGAGGGCCATTTGCATGACAAAAATAGTCCACATCGTGGCTTACATAAGCTAATGGTTACATAAGATGCAAACTGCACATAGAAGTGGTACATTTTATACACAAAGGGCTCGTGTAAGCCAAGGGTTTTGAGCTGATCATACACAAGCCAAAGCCTATGTTAAATGCAAAATTGATGCCTATAAATAGGGATCACGGCTTGTCCATGGCTTACACAGGATAAGAACTTGTGCTGTTTAAGCATGAAGTTTGCATCACCCGTAAGTCATGCGTAAGCCACACTCGTATGAATGGTCCACTTCACATCTGCAAGTATATAGGCTGCAGCTTATGTAATGTATCAAAACCGGATGTTGCAATTGACCAGAAGCTTGTGCTGGACATCCCATAATGCCATGGGTGCGAGAGGGAGTGTTGCAGTGAGAGGGAACCATCTTGTATATATATATATGTTCAGTTGCTGTTTTAATCCTGTAACATTAAAATACAGAATTTAACAGCTTATCTCAGCCACAACTTATTTTTCTCACATAAACGGTCCAATTTGTTACGAAAAATTGTCTTAGTCAAGTTCTAGAACAATCCAGAACCGGAAGTCATTCAGCCGTAACCAATTTCCATAAGAACAGTCCAGAGCGTTCTATTCCTTATACAATTATTCAGATTTAGAAACTGTGTCAAGCTACTTAATTTAGCTCCTGATAGAACTTTCTAGAACCTTAAGCCTCATGTATATAAGGGCAAGAGTTTCTGCTGTAAGAGAGATCGGTTTAATGTGAGGAAGCTTAGTGCTGTAAATTCGTGGAGTTAACTTGCGGAAATAAATTAGTTTGTTGCTGTTACCAGTGATCCTGAGTTTTGTCTGGAAACAACCCTGCTCTTCAACGGTATTCGTAACACTATTGTCATTATTCTTATTTACATTAAACAGCAACTTAATTTCCAAATGTCAGCTATAATATTCATTAATTAGTGAAAGTGCCATTTTGTTTTCAAATTAACGAAAATGGTATACTGCTCAGTGTGCACTGTTGAGTAATGGTGCATGCAGGAGGATTCTTCTAGAGCGCTTAGCAAACTTTCATGGTGCACACTGAGCCATTTACGATTTGTTTTATAACGTAATCAGTAACACCTACAGTTTGGGGTGTGCACCCATCAGCAGCAATTAAGGGCATTCCCATGGGCAAGTAGTAAATGCTTAATTGACCAGTTACAGCATGCATTTTAACACCAGTCACCAGTATGTTATAAAAGCATGTTATAATCCTAGGGAAATTCAAATGACTTGTATGGTGACACAACAATGGAAAAATGACCAATTTGTAAGCTGTTAGCAGCTTTCATGCTGTTGGTGAACTGACACAGAATTCAGAATTTGAGTTGTGCAATGGGAACTCGCATACATTTGTAGAACAAATTCATAAATAAACTTGTGACATTTCAGTTCTGGTAAGATGTTCAAGATATGTTTTTCGTGTCGCAAACCAAGACACCATACTGTAACGTTGAGAGCCTGCTTGGAGTGGACATCTACATGACTGTACAAACAACTGAATACTGCGTGCAAGTGGTTACTGTTCTCTCTTTGAGAGATAAATCACTAATTCTCACACTAGTTCAAGTTTATGAATATTCCAGAGCTCCTTGTTTGTCGATTCTCGATTCTCAATCCTCAATTCTTGCACCTCAAATCGAGTTTCGAGGTTAGAGTTGAGGCTGTCAATTTACTTTTTGAGTGGTACTGTAACTGAACCCATGACCCCTTCATGACCAGCTGGGGGTAATAACATCACCATACTATCAGGGCAAGCATGCTGAGAACATGGCTGACTTTAGAGAATATTGTCCTCACCTGCTACAGCTGTAGTTGTTCCTGGTACTGAAAACAATAAAAGCAGGTGTGAGCCACCAAACAATGTCTGAAGTGATTTTTGAACGATTTTTTTGTTGTTGTAATTTGGTTGAAATTGTAGCCAATTTCCTCACAGTAAAGAAATGATACTAAAATTATGGAATGAACTGTGTCTGCATGCCTTAGATTCAAAGTGAGGGTGGTGCATAGGATGTAAGAACCCAAAGAAATTAATTTTGCACAGAGACTAATATAATTAATCCTATAGGATTGCTTATTATTTGCCATTTTATGCATACAACTTGGGATAGTTCAACCTGTAACTATAAACCACACAGTTTACTGCACAGAATTTGGCTGCAATTTGCAAAATGACAAAATGCACACTGAAAAGTCACTCACATGTAGGGAGGTTTTGCCCCTTGCATTGAAGGTACTCTGAGTACAAAACCCCAGCACATTCATATTAATGTCAGATTTAAAGTGCAGGTCAATTAAGAGTCATAAGTTGTTGTTGTTTTTTTTTCCCAAACTCTTGTGTACGTAAGCCCTTTCTGTTGTAAAACAGCTGTTTAAAACTCTCAAGCTCATACTCCTAAGGTGGCCTAGGGATTACAGTGCTTGACCTTAACTTTTTAAATCACTTGTCCTGGGACTAGTTGAACTGAAAATTTACTAGTCCTGAGTAAACCTGTGGTAGTCCTTCCTGGTTGCAGCATGGCAATATTATTTGCAATATCTTCTTACAATTAAATTTCATTGATGTCATCATGAAACTTCATAATTATTTACCACTGGCAGAGAGTCAAAGAAGAGTGACAGACACTGACCAGGCTAACCCACAATTTAATAAATTAAATAAGAGTCAGACATTAATGTACAGTGACAATAAACTTGAAAAAAATGTGTTACATTTTTTGTGTCGACTCTTTCTGATCTAAGTCTTTCACCGATATTGCCATACATGAAATACATGTATGTCACTAAAGTTGTTACCTACTCATAAAAACACAACTTCAAGTGTCCATTATTTCTGGCCTCCTTAGCCTTTGCCCTGAATCAAGCCATCTTGCAACAGCTCTAGTTGGATTGTACTCAGCATGGTCAGGCCCATTCAGTGATATGAACATTAAGGCATCCACAGTGGAAACATCAAAGGATGATCTAAAGTCTGTCATAATCCTGTTTAGACAAGAGTTACCCCTTTCACAGCATGCTGTTTGAATTGGCAATACAAGGCACAACTCAATGAGAACCAGAAGATTGGAAAATCTTGCTGAATAATGAGGGTTTGTAAAGAGTTTCTGCCAGAACTCCTTTAATAGCAGAAAGTCTTAATCCACCTCAGTGGTAATGTTCAAGCTTGGGCTCCAGCCGCTCATCTTTGTAAGTGAGCTCATTAAAAGCAACCGTAGGCCCAGTTATTAGATGGTCAAAGTGACTGATCAAAGAATCCAAGTGATCTTCCCCATACACAAGTAAGGCTGCTCTATCATTGGGCCAAAGTAATGGTTCTGTTATGGAAGCTGCTGCCTTCAGAACAGAATTTTCACTGAATGTACTAAATCTGCTGCTGATGTACTGCTTTGCAAGATCAATTAGTGTATCTCTTGTAGTTATGAAAGAGGCATCATCGTTGTCTTTCTTTGACAATACTATGTCATTGAATCCGCTATCAGCACCAACAGATCCTTCAAATGATCTCAGGTGTTCCCCTGGCCTTGTCTTTAGGGCTTCCAGTCCCACATTGAGTGCATTTATCTTATCTTGAACTAATGCAATTATACCCTCTTCTCTTTGAAACACAAGAGAGACCTTGCTAACTTGCTGCACAATATCAAGGAGAAGGTGAAGGAATTTCACAAACAGGCATCTTTTTAACTGCTTTCCGCAATTTTTAGCTGTGCCCCGCATCTTAGCACTGCTGTCCTTTGCTTGACTGGCATGCTGAAAGGGAGTAACCACTAATTTATAGTTCTTAGTCATTAACACTTTTAGGGCTCTGTCTAAATGAGGAATCCACCTGGAACCATCAGCTTTCACAGCTTTGTATGGCCTTTCACCCATCATGTCTGCCAGCTCTTTGATTTCACGTATAGCCTTGCAGGAATACTTATAGTAGTTCCAAATACCCTGCAGCATCTCCTTTGCATCTTGGAAAAGTTTTACATCTTTGATTGTGTCTTGAAATCCTAATTGCTAATCCTAATTCCTAATCCTAACTGTAAATAACCCAAGGAAAAGTGTTTTTCCATTCAGGGTGGAAATGCCTGACTTTAATGGTTTGATCCTCTTGATCATAATTATAAAGATTTCTTGGTCGCTTCATTGCTCTTGCTCTCTTTTGTCTCCAATGTCTTTTCTGCATCTCCACTACCCTCTTTATGGTGTTTGTTTTGATAATCGCTGCTGTTAGAACTAAAAAAATAGGCCTCTAATCTCTTCATGATAATAACACTGGCAGTGGTGGGCTGGGAGTTTCCTTACTGCCCAGTCCCAACCTCAGCCTTGTTTAGTCTTCTCGCCTCAGTCCTCGAATTGGACTATCTTTTTTCATGATCGAAACATTGCGAGGAACGCATCGAAACATTTACAAGACGTGTATTTTGTTTTCACCTAATTTATATCTTTTAACATTGCAAAAACTAATAACAAAGTAGTTACTGGTCCTGTGACTAGTGGTTCTAAGTTTCTACTAGTCCAGAAGCATTTTGCACTAGTCCAGGACTAGTGGACTACCGCTAAGGTCGAGCACTGGATTAGTCTCTACACAAACAACACTTGTACATGTAACTATATACTTCTTCCCTGGTAAAAAACCTCACAGGATCTTTGAGGATCCCTAAGGATCATAAAGGAACTGCTAAAGATCCTGAAAGATAAGGATCTTTTTGAGACCTTTGAAGGACCTTGGAAGGATCTACAAAGCTCTTCAGTACCTAAACTACACGCAAAGATCCTTAAGAACATTTTAAGTATCTTATTTATTTGGATACTTTCATCAACTTGCATTATGTATAAATATGGAAAATGATACTAATAAACGAAAAAAAACATTTATACAGGTAGTGAGAATTATACAAATGAGGGGCGAACTAACAGACACACAGTCCCAATAATGTAGGTCCCTGGCCCAGAATCTCGTGAGGATCTTACAAAGATCCTTGTGAAAACAAGTACAGGATCTCAGCAAAGATCCTTAAAGATCCCTTGAGGATCTCATGGATCTTCAAGGATCTTTAGAGCAATTTTTGAAAAGATCTTTAAAGATCGTTAAAGATCTGTAAGGATCTTGGCAAGAAAGTTGAAGATCCTCAGAATCCTTGAAGAACTTGCCAAGATTTCTGAGGATCCTTGTTAAGATCTTTATCAGGATCCTCAAAGATCTTTGAAGATCCTTAAAACATTTTCACCAGGGTCCAATACACCACAAACCACTTGAACGCAACTCCTGGTACCAAACAAACTAGTAAGCCAACTGTCCCACAACAACAACATCAACCAAAAAAAAAACAAAAAACTGCCTGGACTGTTCTGCCCGTTCAAACAAAATTTCCACCAGAATGACAAAAAGCAACTTAATACAATTATTGAGTTACCACTCAAGATTTTGCATTTGTCAATGAACTCGAAAGAAAAGAGTAAAGCAGTCTAGCTTTACTCTAATCATACAAAAATATGTTGCCATGCCATACACTGTAATTTATCACTGAAGTGCTGTTCGTTGTTTGATTTTGTTCACAGCATTAATAAGCTATTGTCTTTAGGTGAAGAGCTGAACCAACTTTTGTCTAGTTCTTCCTCTTTTCTTGAACCATCCTTTGCTGCTTAATAACACACTTTAGCCTAAAAGGTGCCTATGGTAAAACAGACTTCTTCTGCTGTAGCAAAGTGTTGTTTTGGAAGAGTTTTCAGACGACTTGATCCCTAAAAATAGTTTGTAGCAATTTGACATTCCAAAGAAACAAAGACATTTCACAGGTTTTCTGCTCAAAACATATCCTAACATGTTACACGTATACCTCACAGACCATCAAATGCGAGTTACACATAGCAACTAATAAACTACTGCAATTTAATACGTTTTACAAGACTAAAAAATTGTGACCCGTGACCTTCAATTTTAAACCTGCTGTTATAGTAGCTAGCAATTTTAACAACATGAGAAGGGCTCTCAAAAACAAGGGTGGGGGGTTTGGATGGGAAGGGCTGGGGAGAAAAGCAATTGTTTGTTCTCTGTTTGTCCAGGGGAAAAGCAAAATTAACGTTATCTTGCAGCTGACCTGATATCTTCCACTCCCTGTACACCCCAACCTAATCCTGTCAAGCGGTGAATGGTCTTTCATGAAAGCGTATCTTAATCTACATACCGTCAACTTGGTTATCATGACAACTTGCTTGCATAAGAGCTACAATCATCTTTTCAAATCTCTGACACTGTGCACTCCATGGGTATGTCTTGTTGTAGCTCTCTCGAAGAGAAATGGCATTGATGTGTCTTTCTTCGGGCTTTTTCTCTGAAAGCATCTTGATTTTCTGAGCCCATTCTTCTCGATCCTCTGATTCCACAATGAAATTTTTTCCACCTTCTACACTCTCCAAAGCTGTAGCAATTCCAGATTCACTGGTAACCAACACAGGTACACCAGCAGAGATGGCCTCCAGGGCAACCAATCCAAAGCCTTCAGTGCGAGAGGGCATAGCAACCATGTCTGCTGTAAGCAACATTTCCTTAACTTCACCTTGATTACAGTAGCCCCTTATTGTCAACTGTCTACGTGTTATCCTTGTGTTGTCTAGCAACCACCGTTCCATTTCTCTGTATTGACCCTCAGATGCACCAACAAATTTGATCTCAAATTTCCCTCCAAGAGAACCCACTGCATCAGCAATGATGTCGTATCCTTTCAGAGTCAAATCCTCGTAGCTAGCTCGACCAAACACAAAGATACTAAACTTATCTGAGCTAGGTGAAACCTTGGCCTGTTTCTTATCTGAAAGGGAGCAAAAGTTTTCCAAAATCCCTGGTGTGATTACGTCCACCTCAATTTCTGGGAGGCAATCACGGTACTTTCGCTGCAGTCGAGCACCTACGGCAATAACAGTGTTTGCCTCTTTACATAGTTTGATTTCTTCTTTCTGCTTTTTCTCGTTTTCTTCGATTGTATCTTTTCCGACGACAGTTCGCTTGTA
>BLFK01000748.1:938788-966288 GCA_014634185.1 Astreopora myriophthalma
ATGAGCAACGGGTAAAAATAGGTAAAACTTTTTTTTCAACAACTCTTTACAGTGACTAAACACCTAGAGAAACCCTAATGAGGTCAAACTGATTGTTACAGATGTAACTTAATGTCCAAACAATTATCTCAACAACAATTAACAACTTGTGCTCTAAAGAAAATATTTTGATAACCATGAAGAAAAATGCATAAATAACAAAGTTGTTAATAACTATTGTACTTTGTAGTTACACACAGTTAAATGATTTTCCTGTGGTAGTATTAATGACTGCCTGTAGTGACACATGTAAACTATCTTGGGTTTCAAATTGATTTGGAAATGTTATTTCTAACAAACAGGTTGATGCAAAGATAGATGGTACTCCATCAAACTTAACCTGAATTCTTGCAAGGCCAAACTCGGGAAGAACCTTTGCACCAGTGGCAAAAAAAAGAAACTTTTCTAATGTGTCAACCTCTGCATTCTTTATAAACGTGCGAATGAAACCTGCTACTGTGCTTTCATTGTCATCCATATCTTTAGGGAACTGAAGTACACCAATGACAGAATCTGCATTCAACTTTTCACTGCTGGGGACAAAGAGATCCTCAAGTAATGCAGGATAGTCTTTCATAGCAGTTCAAAATCCAAGTGTGTTCAAACCCTCCGCCAACTGGTCAAGAATAATCTTAGGACGACCAATCACATCATGTATGATGAGCCCCTGAATGACTCTCATTTTGTTGGCATTCTAGGAATTGCAAGAAAGCCACAAAGACATGAATGAATGATAACATCTTAAGGCAGTATCACATTAGATAAATCGTACTTCTAACAGTAAACAACAATGCTGCTCAGACAACTCAGACTTACTGTTAATGCAACAGCAAGGCCACATTCGGACAGCATATTTGAGCATTCCTCTTTGTCAATACTTGCCACATCTTCAACTTGAGCAACCTAGTAGTATTGACCAAAAAATGAAATTAGGTGTGAGTAGTGTTCGATCAATTTTACCCCAATTTTCCTTCTATTAATTAATAAAAATCCATGAAATATTTTTGCAGGTTTGCTCTTAACACATCACATTACTCCATTACTCAATATGCCCCAGCTAAAACTGGCGAATATCTGAGTGATATTCCCCAGTTTTCTTACTATGTGTGCTTCAAAAATTATTTGAAGGATAGTAACCATAATACCCTCCATTTTGTGCAAAAATGTGCTTGGATATGTCCTTTGACATTATCTGTTTCTCAAAGCTCACAATTTTCCTCAAGCTACGCTCTCAGAAAACTGTTCACTTCTTTGAGCAGATAATGCCCACATACAAATATCTGAACATACCTTCATGCAACATGTAGGCTGTTGTTTATATATTGCTATATTAATATTTTATTGACTATTTTGCAGAAGTTCAGTATATGACACTAACAAATGGGTAGATGATGATTGGTCCACTGTATCTCACTTTTTGTTATTACATAATTTCTCATCTGTAGTATTGTACATTGCACTCCTAGCTTTATTTGAAGACATTTGAACAGTGGGCCACAATGAAAGGAGGCCAAAGATTTGACAAAAAGCTATCTTTTCAGTCCGTTAATACTGATGCCTGTGTCCAGTTAATTTACCTTGTCAATGAAATGCTTAATTGGCTCTGAGCAATCTCCATAATTCATCTTGGCCATTGCTGCATCAACATTGCCTGTGGCAATGTAACAGTATACTGAGGGACTGAACGTATCAATCCTTTGCTTTCGCCCGACAGTAGCACTTTAGTATTACGGTTACTCTCTCTCAAAATTCGGCAAAACGATCACCCGATCACTCAAATAGAATTTAGATATTAGATCTAAAAATTACAAACAACTAAAGTAGCTGCAAATTAAATATAACTAATAAAATTTGAAACAGGACTATAATATCTGAGGAAATTGCAATTACAAAAATGCCTTCGTAAATTTGCCTTAAAAGAAAGCGTTCCAGTTTTTGTTATTCCAGAATAGAGTCAATCGAACGCGCCCTAAAGATGGTGAGTCAGTTGAGCTGGTGAATGAAGAAAATAATGAAACTCTGGGAGCTTGCTTATTAATCCAAGTTGAGACAGCAACAATCTTGCATGCTGATGGACTCGAATTCGAATGTCAAATGGTGACACATTGGCAATGTCAGTAATAAAATGAGATTCTTAACTGCCCGGGAAATGGATGGATACACCTTGGTCCAAAATGTGCACCATTTCAAAGTTCTTTCGTTTCCAGTCAAATTAGCCCCTATTGCCTCGGTCAAGCTGAAATATTCTTCTGAATGTTGAGTTGAAAACGAGGCAAAACGGGTTAATTTAAATGGAAACAAAAGAATTTTCAAATGCCGGCCATTTGGAATAATGTGTATGATGAATTTCAGTTATCAGTCATTGCACGACACGGGTATACTCGAATAAATTTCAAAATGGCCCAATTGAAAACGCCGGCTAGGCAGACCGGGTGTAGTGTGGCCCATTTGAAAACGCCCAGGCGGATCGGGTGTAGCGTGGATGACCGAGCGACGTTTTTCGAAACGCTTACGTCACATGGTCACATGATATCGAGCTCGAGTAATATGCACATGTCCCTATAGTACATTAGTAAAACGTTTTCAGTTCATCTTTCCGCGTTTTCAAATTTTTCACCCGGATGAGTATGGGTTGAGAATAACCAAACTGTGGTGATACAATAGGCATCGCCTTCTTGGTGAACCACCTGTCGCACTTTACTCACACAGTATGCTGGTGAAACGTCAATATAACCAGATCGAAGTCCATAAACCAGAAGTCTCTATCTGTCTCTTTTGCCCTTCCCCCATCACTTTACGATATTATCTAAATTTAGAACAGAGGTTCCGCCATAAACCTCGAAACAAACCACACACCCTATCTGATTACTCATGCTGGGGAAAACAAAACCCTTGTGTGTTCCACTACACTGAATATAGTCGCTTGAACAAGTTGAGAATTATCACATGATGTACATGTAGCGGTAGTCATATCAGAAGTCCATAACCCAGAAGTCTCGATCTGGAATGAAATGCGGCCCATCAATTTACGGTATTATCTATTTTTAGAAGGACTCCTGCTGCATTTGCGCATGATTTGCCTTTAGCACGAACAATCTCTCGTGCGGCTCTTGGTTGCGGACCAATCAGACGCGTTGAGGTTATCCAGCCCAATCTGATTGGCCATTATTATGGTGGCATAAACCTCGAAATTAAAGTTTTATCGCTCACCACGTGACCTGTTTGCAGAAATTCCTCTGTACCATTCACAAGAGTTTAGTCAATTTAATAAGAATTGTAGATGTTGACACACTATTAATACACGTATTTCTTCAAGATCAATAAATCGATCGTGTTGAGACGGGCAAAGCTTGGTCAAGTGGAAAGAACTGAAACGTATTAAAAAGGGTGGAAAACATGAAGTGTTACTGATGTATCACAAGGCTACTTTGAGGATGTGCTCAGCTAACGAACGGTGGGTCACCATGTTCAGAATGATGTTAAGAATAAATTATGGTTGAATTAGAAACGGCATTCCCTGCACAACTCCAGCTATTAAAGATATGGCCCACTAGACCACAACATCGCACATGACATACTAAATGATGTCGTGGTATACCGCTTTGGGATTTGTAAACACTGAGTAGTTCTTAGAAGGTAAATCATGTGTCGCTTATCGTCGATTATGAGTTGCTGAACATCTGAGGACAGCCCCGAAAAAGCCTAGCAGAATGAGCCAGAAAAGCGACGAGTCTGTAAAGTGCACTGAATTTGATTTTGAACAGTCGGCTACAAGTTCCGAAGAGTCATCTGAATCAAACACGAAACGGCCAATGGAGCCAGGCGTAACTGGTGAAAACATTGACGAGCAAGACGTCAATGAATTGATGAATATTTTTGAAAGAGAGAGGGACGGGTTAGAAAGTATTTCGAGAATAAAATCCAACAACCTATTCAGGGAAATAGCGGCACCGGGGACATCAAAACAGAGCGGAAAGCGAAGGAAGAAACGACATCAGCGTTTCAAAACACGTTAAAGAAGAAAGTTGGTAGAACCCAAACCGCCTTAACGCCTATGAGTTGCATGGATTTAAAAGCATACGGGAAGCTAAAGAACTAAGAAGTCTAAGAAGAGTAGATGAAAACTTTGGACGAGAAAGCTAGGAGTCTGGAGAAGACCTGAAAGAATTGAAACAGGAAGCATTAAGTGAAAAACAACGGTTGGATATGCCTGTGAAAGTGAACAAAGATGAACCCCAGCTCGACGACTACCTCAACGTTCGTTTGAAAGACACTGAAAGAAGTACTACTTCTTCAGTGTCTTGTCTTTTCAGTGATCCAATCGCTGAAGGATAAATTTAAAAGCACTAAAAATCGAACCTTAACGGATAAACAAAGCTACAGTAATGCCACCGGGCTTGAAGGAAAGCTTATAACGGAGTATCAAAAGATTTTTAGAAGAGACACGTCTCTTGAGAAAAAAGAGGCAGCTTGCGAGAAATCCGAGATTGAGACGAAGTCTAAGAAAGATAAAGAGAAGAGAGAGAATAGAGAGAATCAGAAGCAGAAGCAAATTTACAAAGGCTTAAAACCGAATTACAAAAAGGAGCGCAAATGGAGAGGGATAGTTTGTCGAAAGATGGCGGTTGATTTCCAAGAAGAGCTGAAGTCTGAATATAAAATGAAATTGAGAAGTCTAATCTCACGCGAGAAGGAAGAGGGTCGACGTGACAAAATAGAAATGGAGGAAAGGTTTCGAAAAGAGAAACAAGACATTGAAGATAGTTTTGACACAAAATTGTCCGAGGCTGAAAGCGACCTGAAAAGACTAAAAGCAGACCTACGACAAAAAGACAGAATGGATAAAGAAAATCGGGACAATATAATCAAACTTGAGGTAGAGCTACAGGAAGAGAGGCAACTTAGACATGTAGCGGAGTGAGAATTACAGCTAAAGAAAGCAGAATTCTCATTAGAAGAGTCTTTGAACAGAACCGAAAACGAACGCCTCAGAAATGAAGTCCTTGGACTTCGTCGAGAAATCATACAAAAGCCGGATAACGAATTGAAGAAGGAAATGATGGAACGAGAATTTCACCAGGATACAGTAAGACTCGGATGCACAAATGAAAAGAATCTGATACAATACAAGAATGAAAGTGTCAGGTATGAAATCGATGCCTCTCCTAACGAAATCGAAGAGAACACTAAAGGAATTACTCGAGAAACCGAGCAAAGAGAAAAAAGAGTCCCATTGATGTGAACGCAGACGGAAATGAATATCAACGCCTTGAAGTCGATGCTCTCCTTCAAGAAGTTCAAGAAAAATGCAAAGAAATTGAAGGGCTTCTAGCACTGAAACAAGGCAATGAGGTCAAGATGCTAAACTTCGCACGTTTACTTGAGAAACGTGCTAAGGGGAACAGCAAGAGGGCTTATTCAAGGAGGCCAAAATACTGGGACCAGACCGCATCACCTGCCCAGAGCAACAAAACGTCTTCTGATGATGGAGAAAAGCAAAATCGCCAAGGAATTCTTGGGATCTTGGAGGAAGTCTCCGAGAATGGGAAGCTGGCACATTGAAAGCTGACAAAGGAAATTTGATTGCGTCAGTCGAGTAAAGAAGAAAGATATTAGTTTTTGTAACTTTTGAGAAACACGATGAGCAGGGAATTCTCGGACTTCTGAATAGTTTATTTCCAAGACAAAAGGTTACACCGACAATTAGGGTCTTGATTACATAGAAGTCACGTGACTGTATAGGCACGTCTAACTCATCCTTTGGGAATTTAGGCAAAGGCAAATGAAGAGAACCACTCTAAAATAGACTTTCCCAAACTGGCTTGGCATCACAAAAAAAACACGGCAAAAGTTGGAAAACAAGTTTCAAGAGAAAATAGCATTCCTCCTTTATTTTCTCTAGCATTCCTCCATGAAAAGACAATAAAACTGTCATAGGTAGGTCTTTTGCGAAAAACAAACATATAATACAGTACATACCATACAGCATTTTCAAAGAACCTTGTTTATTAGTATTAAAACTGCAATAAATTTTAGCAATAGAACTCAGGTCTCTATAGTTTATACTCGACGATGAGCCACGCGGGATGTTGACAGAGAAGAATTCGTAAATCACGGGCCACATTTACGAATTCTTCTAGTGTACTTCCGATAGCTGAAGCCTGTTTATCTAACCGTAACCCCCACCTGAAACCCTATAAACGGGTTGTCTATTGGTTAAATGTATTCCAGTTTTAATATAAACGTTTATTACGACATTCATATCTGTAATTTGGAAGTTAAATTATAGTATGATAATCTGTTTGAATTCAATATAAAGCTCCACTCTTTGCTTACTTGACCTGTGTTACTCTCACTAGCGGCGGCAATTTACAATGATGTCTTTACATCGAACACGAATCAAGACTGGTGAATCGTGACAGGTTCCACTGAGATTCCGATGTTTGATACTTTCATGTCTCGAACGCAACGCACTACATTCGAATCCCAGTTTAACCTGAACCTGGTTTACATTCATGGAGCAGCGATCATAGGATGGCATTTAACATTACCAAATGTAAGGTTTTGCGTATGTCGAAGCGAAGATCTCGTAGGAAGCCCCTCAACACATATCATCTTGGCGAGGAAGTATTATCTCACTCTCCTGAAACCTCTGATTTGGGCGTATCTGTCTCTGGTAACTGCACATGGAATAGTCATATCGAGCAGACGTGTGCGAAGGCGAATAGGGTACTTGGTCTAGTGAAGAGGCTGTGTGGCTGGGACATTCGTGACGTCCAGACGAGAAAACTGTTATATACAGCGCTTGTCAGACCGTTACTAGAATATTCGTCAAGTGTGTGGTCGCCCTACTTAGTAAAACATCGTAGACTGATAGAGAATATTCAGAGGCGTGCCACTAAATTCATATTGAACTATCCTCCAAGAGAAGTTAGCTATATTAATAGACTAGACCAGCTTAACCTACTACCTCTTGATTTTCGTAGACAAATGCATGATTTAGTTCTCCTGTTTAAGTATAAAACTGGAACTGTTACTAGTAATTTTGGTCGTTTCATCCAAACTGCCACTCGGCACTATAGAACCCGTAATTTTCATCAAGCCAACTTTGACCTACTTTCTAGGCACAATCATCAATACTATTGCAACAGCTATTTTCCTAGGACTGTTAAGTTGTGGAACAGCTTACCTAATATACTTAAGTCTAGCCAGGATCTTTTGTGGTTTAGAACCCACCTTAACGATCATTTCAGAGGTCTACTACAAACTTATAGTCCGCCATGATTTGCCAATTATATTATTTTGTAAACTTTTTTTTTCCCTTCTTAATCTACTGTGTAAGTTTAATTTTTCTACTATGTAAGTCTAATTTCTATCTTTTTGATCCTAGGGGATACGTTCCAATTGGGGCTCTGCTCTGTTCGTCTCCCTGGTCACGCCATAGTATTGTTATATTCATGTACATTTTTTTCTTGTGACGAACCTCAATAAACTAAACTAAACTAAACCTGATATTCAATTTGCAAAACTTCTGAAATATCTGTTTTGGTTATCAAACCGAATAATTTATTATTGACCAGAATACCTGTTTATTTTGTCGCAACTGCAGACAGTTGCTGAAAATCTTGATTTCACAATAGATTCATATAATGACGCCTAGGTTCTTTGGAATTTATTTGACTCTTAACATTTGTAATGGAAACGAGAGTCGAGATATCTTAGCCTTTGATAAACGAAATTACACTTTGGACCATTGCCATTCAGTTGTTGCCAAAAATCGGGGAAAACCGCCGTGTGCGGTATCCGTAAATTAAATATTATTGTTTTGTTGCGAAATATTTTCTTTCCTGGTCGGAACCACAGAGACTCTGAAATAATTCTCTAAGAGAAAGGAGTCGGTTCTGCAGCTATATATTTATTACCTAGCTTTTTTAACTTTATAAGGTACTATGGTTTTGTTATCCAAGGCGAAGAGGACAATATAAGGGATGTGCATAAGCGATCGCCTTTGAATGAATTTCATCACCTAGACACGGAAGCGTTCACCTCCTTAATACGATGTTGTGGTATTTGTTAAATCCGCAGCGAAAAACCTCTATTGGGTTTTTTAGCGCTCTCCTGTAAAGCAACTGGTGGTGTAAACCTCAACCGATTCAATTAAAGTCATTAATCTTAAATCAAGGCTATATAGCCTATGTTGCATAGGAAATTTAGTCTCTATATTCCGTTCTCCATGAGGGTGTAGCTGCTTCGAAGGAAATTGTGACCACTAAAATCCAGATACTGCTTCTGCAAACTCAAAGTTCTTTTCATATTTTGAAATACCGCGAGAGTCATGTATTCAAACAGAAGGAGTAAGGTTGGCACAAAATCAAGCGGTCATCTTCGTCAGAGCAGTGGGCCCAAGATAAGTGCGGGAGAGAGGAAAGATAGTCAAGGTTATGCTGAAGGTGATATGCAAGGTAGCAGGGACAGTGGCATCGCGGAAGATGAGAACATTTCTGGTGGGCAAACGATGGTGTATTCCACAGTGCAAATTACAAATAGCAGTCTTCAAGATGAAGGAACAACACTGCGTAACCGAAAACTGTCATCAGAAGAATTCAACAATAGTAGAGACAATGGTGGCACAGAGGACAAACATATATCCACTGGACGGAAGGTGTACTCCACATTACAGACAAGAACCAGCAGTCATGGTGAGAGTAAAATGTGTAGGCATGGAGTAATAACAACCGAGAACCTGGACGACAGCCACAACGACGACAACATCAGCCAAGTAGGTAACGAATCGGACTGTTACGATGAAGGAGATCTTGTGAAAACAGTGAGTTACCAAAACATTGTCCAATTTTCGCAGACATGTGGTGAAGATTTCCGAGTTGAGCTTAGTGAAAATGACGAAGAGGCCTTGAAAGAGGAATTGATGCATATTTTTGAAAGGGAAAGGTCGACGCTAGAGATGTACTTTAGGAACAAAATGGAAGAACGCTTGCGAGGATTTAGAAATAGGCAAATCGAGTTTGAGGAAGCGAGGCGAGCAGAAAAGGTGGAGCTCCAAAACAATGTCTCCATGGAAAAAATGGAAATGCAAAAAATGTTTGCTGAAGAGATTGCCAAACTGACGAGTTCGTTTAATGAAGAAAGGCAACAGCTTGAGATTTATTACAAAGACCAGTTGAAAGATCTGAGAGAACAACTTAGGACTGAGAAAAAACAAATGGATGAGCGATTTACTTGTGAGAAAATGGAACTCAAGGAGAAACTTGAAGCTGAATATCAAGTCATGGTCAAAAAGGAGATTTCAAATGAGAAGCAAGAAGCAGTGCTTGAGAAGACTGAGCTGGAAGCACGATTTGAGAAGGAGAAGCTTGAAATCGAAAAGAGCTATAACATGAAGTTGACTGAAGCTGAAGGCAACCTTAACAGGTTAAAAACTGAATTCGAGGCAAACTTAGCCAATGAAAGGATGCGCTTAGAAAAACAATACCAGGACAGTGTAAGGGAGGTAGACGCCAAACTGCAGGAAGAGAGACGACTGAGATACAGTAAAGAAAGAGAATTGGCGCAGGATAAAGAGAAATATCTCAACGAAGATTCCTTGAGAAGGAAGGAAAATGAACAGTTAAAGATTGACGTGGATGCCCTTCACCGGCAAATCGATGATAAAAATCGACAAACCTTGCATTTGAAATCGTTTGAAGAAACCTTACGGCTAAAAGGGCGCGAGGGACTTGAGGGTAAACTTAAGGATGACTTCGAAAAACTAGTGGCAGACTACAAGATGGAATTAGAAAAGAATTACCACAGGGATAAAGAGAAACTTGCTGAGACTTTAGAAGTTGAGAGGCGGAAGATGAAGGACGAGTATGATAGAGAAAAAGTGAAAATGAAGTCAGAACAGGATGACACAGTAAGAACAAAGCAAAGGCTCCACAGTGAAGAAAAAGCTGTTGTGGACTGGCAGCCACAACGGAGAAGAGATAGTGATTTGGCAAGATCTACTTCGAGCAACAACCGCGTTGAATTTGTTACTGAAGCACCGGATAGGAGAACACAGAGAGAAAAGAGCTGCGACAGCGACTGGGTTAGGTCACGTGTAGCTGAAGAGTACAATGGCCTCTCCAGTAAAAGAAAAGAAAGAAACAGACATGAGCAAATAAAGGGTGACAATGAATTCAAGAGTCAGGAGTTAAGTGACCAACGAACTGAATTGGCGATTGGATCCAAGGTCCTCCCTTTCAGCGAACAGTTTAGCACTGAAGACCGTGGTGCCCCGAGGGGAAATTCTGTGTACCTTGTCTCGCCAGAGAATGAAAGGGCGTTGCAACCCGAAATAACTGCATTGCAGAGCGAAAACGAAGGGTTGAAAGCCAAGATAATGGCACTGGAGGAGAACATAGAACTTCACAAGAAATACAAAGAAGAAGCGAAAGCTGAAATGCAAAGACTTCTGAAAGAAAATCAAGAGAAGGATATCGAGATTCAGAAATTGACTCTCGAAGCTGAAAAATGTGCAAAGCAGAATTCTAAAGAGGTAAGTGCCAAAATTCGAGTTTGGGAGGTCCTGGTAAAATCAAGGGCAATTGAAGACTAAGCAAATTAGCTAAGAGAGACCGGGAAATGGAAGAAAAGGTGGGGTATTGGGAGCTCGAGCCATGAAGACGAGCTGCAAGGAGCGTAAATACCATTAAGCAATAGGAAATGCGGAATAATTGTTTAACGGGAAAAGGACAAGGGAAGGGAAAATGACTCAGGAGTAAATGGCGTGTCGCGAGATAAAAAGTACAAATCGCATTCTAATTTCCACTGCCTCGTTTTTAAACTACCCTTCATTCGTTGGGATACGACAAGCGAACATTTTCTGTTCTTTCCCACATGTAACAGCCAAAAGTCAAGCTTCGGTATACAGTATTTGGATCGGCGAAGTCCTCAGAATTGCTAACCAAGCTATTAGATAAGACTTGAGAACTAATTTCATGTTTAGGTGGGTGCTTTCTAAGAGGCACAACACGAAGTCTCTCACTTTCCAATTTCCTCCAGGTTTAATCTTGCCTGCGCTTGTAAGGGCTGGGGAGCAATAGCGTGGGACCACTTCAGTGAAAGCAGGTTGAACCTGTCTGACGGTTAATTTGGCGATCGAAGGATTGTTTCGAGAAACCAAGCTATTTTGAAGTTAAAGTAATCATTGCAGTCGAGGGAACGACTTAAGTAGTTGCAGAGAAACCTGAAAAAATCCAGGCTTAAACGGGACTCGAAGATAGGCTAGCAGTAAACAAAACATTCCACCAAGATAGAGGTAGTGCTACCGTTACATTCAAGTGTTTATTACTTGAGGCACATTATGACCTCCATGCCAGAAGACTCGTTACCAGGAAATCCGATTTTCTTTTCCCATGTGCTCGGACGCCATATTTGCTCTTCGCTATAGTTCAGTCTTTTCATCTCTATAGTTCACTATCAAGTGCAAGATCGTTAACGTTATCTTTTTTTACCTTTTAGGACAAATCTCTTTATAACCCTACATCGCCTACAAATGACAGGCAAGACTTTCAATATAAGGTGTGTTGAATAAGCTATAAGCGACTGGAGGGAATATGAGGTTATCGAACAAATTCCTCGTGCTGTGAGTTAGTTAAGACTGACTCGGAGTTTTGTATTCTATATAATGTATGTATTTCAAAATTCTATCTCGATCGAATGTAGAGCGCACCAGAGATCGATCATGGTGAGATCTAATCCATTTTCGGGTAACTCGTCAATTTTCTTTTTTCGGTCGCTTGAGTTTTAAGCCATTTCTTTTACTGTCTGCACTGTGTCAGTCTCCGTTTGGCCATGGCATTTGAAGCCTGGTAAAGTGTGCCGGATATATCTTATCAATTAAGCCTTTCACTCGTGAGAGTTCTTAAACGTAAAACAGGATAGGATCACCGCAGCTGAAATTTTCTTGAGCGCCGTTCCTCATTGAAAGATTCACAAGCGGGCTTCCGTTCACTTATTCTGCGCAGACGTACTGAGAAGGGCAGAAGGCTGAGAATAAAATCTACAACTACAAATGTTTAGATCGTAGTCAATGTAACCATTCTGCTGGTCTTTTATTACAGGCTAAATACGAGACTGCGCTAAGAGAGAAGAACAAATTGCTCCAGGTCACGAAGGACCTGCAACTGAAAATCAGAACCCTGCAGGAAAAACAGGCCGAAATCCTTAGGCATAGCTCGGTAAATTAAGTTTATGTTCTTGGCTTGGTATTCAGTCGAAAGAGAGTTTAAAGCCACTTTATAGTCTTTCGTAAGTCTTCCAAACATAGTATTTATAAAATAATTAGGATAGTACGCGCGCTTTCATCAGTCAATAGCTGTGTTTTGATGAGAGTAAGTAAATGGGGGTTGTGACATCACACGAATTTTCATTGGTTATGTGTTGTCGTCAGTTGCGCGTTTTGATTGCATGGCTGGTAGGAAATATGAGCGCGTATCAAGAAAATCTATTTCAATCAAGAAGCAAATAAACAGCATTTCCTTCATTTGTCGATGTTACGCAGGCCGCGCCTACGTAGGTTCCAAATCAAACACAACAAATCTTGTCGTAGTCGAGAACTCGTATTTCCTTCAATAAGTCAATCAGGTTTCCAGTATACAGGTAGCAGGTTTTCCAAAGGTACGTACAAAAGCCCAGTGAGCTGGGAAACACATCAACAAATCATTAAGGACCTCAATTTACCGACTGTCGCACGACACGCGGTAAAACAAAAAATGGCGCATTTCCTTTTTAACAAAGTCACGTGGTCTATAACATTTGTAGGTCCGCAACATATGCGTATGGTAGCTACAGTTGACTTATTTTTGAAAGATATTTGATAATTCGGGGGGTTGGGAGAACTCTCGACAGTTATGAAAACCCTTGACTGCGTCTCGGGTTTGCATAACTGTCTCGAATTCTCCCAACCACCCTCGTGTTTACATGAGGCTATGTAAACACGGAAAAAGTTCTCTACTGCTTAAATCTTGGCACAGAAGAATTAACAACTGGTTTGTTGTCAGCGTGCATCCATCGAGTCATGAACACACGCCGTGGGTAAGCAAAGCCGTCCATCCGCCTACAAGAGTAAGAGAGAACTTCGACTGTAAAAGGTTCTTAACAATGAACACATCGACTGGGACGAACCTGATGCATTGTCGAACCTGATGCTTGTGGCTCTACAGATGATCATGACACCTAACTCATGTATAGCTGCAGATAAGTCTTATGTGTTTTCACATACAGCCAATCTTGCATCCGACTAAAAGTATGCTGTCGTTTGTTTTTCAGTATTTAGATAAGTCCTCGGAAAAGAGCGACGAAACTGAAAGGCTCAAGCAATTGATGTCTGAGAATTCGTCTTTGAAGCAAAGGACATCTGAATTACAAAGTCATCTCCACCAGCTTTTGGAAAAACTCAAGAATGACAAAGAGAAGGTGACCCTTTAAAAGAAAGTATTGTTGACTCTGTCTGATAACGGCGCATGAAGTGTTCCCAAAAACCTGTGATACATACCACGATCGTATTAGAACGCTTGAAGTTTTTTTTAGAACCGATCTCCTGGAAATAGGTAAATGGCGGTTTTCTCCCTAAGAATATGGGGTACCATGTCTTTTTAGTTCGCATGTAGAAAGAAAAATGTGATTTTCCCTGACATATACAGATTTTAATTCTTCACATATTCTCCTTCCAATGAGGCTATTGAGGCTTCAGTTGAAGAGAGCAAACGGAAAAATTCCACTAATCTCTCATCCTTTCTTTCTTTCTTTTTTCCTTTTTTATTTACCTTTAACGCGTTGAACTTAAATACCGCTGTGCTCTCGCCAAAACAAAACCTATATCTCGTTGCTTCTATTCCGTTTCTGTACATAATAGAGCTTCTCGGACCATTATACGTGTTTTAAAAACTGTGCTCACAATTTATCAAAGTAGGTATGAGCTACAGCCTCGAAGCGTGAGAACGGGAATGGGGACCCCCTCTTTCTATTGCATTTCTTTGATGCTCTAAACTTAGACATCCACTAAGCCGAGTTTCAAATAAATTAAATTAATAAGTAAATAAATAGAAATAAAGTATTGCGACTTTTATCAGGAATGTATGATGGCGAATATATGAAATTATCATATATTATATATGAAAGTATCAGCCGTAGGGCTGTTTCGTCCCTATGTGTGCGTTTCTTGCAAGCTAGAAAACAATTTCCTATGCACCTCAGAAACAAAGACTTTTCAAGGCATCGAATCAAGAGACGATAATGGGACAGAGAGGAAGTCTTAGGGCGTTGGCTGGGATATGTAAATTACGTTAAAGTTATGTATGGACACCGGAAGTCGGTTTCCAGAGAAGTCCGCAAAGTTTAATTCTGACTTATTTAAATTCTAACATCTTTAAACGTTGCAGATTGATACTTATTGCAGCAGAAATGTGGCAAAAGACACAAAACATCCCACAGTAAAGGCACGAGAGCCATAAATATGTGTGCGCGGACGTCTCGGGAAACAGACTTCCGTCACTAAAAATAACTTTACTGAAATTCACATATCCTAAAGGCTACACTGGGCGTTTCCCTCTCTGTCTAATT
The DNA here is from genome assembly GCA_014634185.1 of Astreopora myriophthalma. Classification (NCBI taxonomy): domain Eukaryota; kingdom Metazoa; phylum Cnidaria; class Anthozoa; order Scleractinia; family Acroporidae; genus Astreopora; species Astreopora myriophthalma. The sequence continues at coordinate 953,432 of BLFK01000748.1, forward strand.
ATCCTCTCTTGATCGAATCCAACAGACGGGACGAAGTCAAAGTAGAATATATTCCCGGCGGAGCATTGTATTCCGGTTATTCTTATCCGGCCAGCAGAAAAGCTGGAAACTAAATCCAACTCTTACGGAATGAGATTATCAGAAAGTTATTCTGAATTGTTCCAATTGTTCTTTTTATGGATTGATACCAGCTGAATGCGGATAAAGTTGCTGAGAAATTCTTCTCAATTACCCTCTCGTGAGTTGATCGAGTGGAGGTAATAACATGAGAAGCCGGACCATAGCAGCTTGAGAAAAGTTGTCTTCATTTTCAGGCTGCCTCTCTCGAGACAAAGCTATTCTCCCACAAATCCAAGAGTTCTCAGAACATCTATAGCTTACAAGAAAGGTTCCTGCACACTGGCCGAGAACTATCAGCTTGTCAAGGAGACCTGGACCCGGATGCACTAAGGAGAATCGAAAAGGAAATCTTCGCTATTGGCCAGATTGTGAAAACTCACTTTGGAGAGGGAAAGATGGCTCACATGTCTTACAGGTCAACCAATGAGGACGCTGCACGAGTCACTCAGCTTGAGGTAGAGAAGAAGGAGTTAGAAATGAAAGTAAAAACAGCTAGGGAAGCCATGGGTGAATACGTCTCACTATTGACCGATAAGGTATGCGGCGTGCAGCTTATAAGGCGGTTATCAATATTTTCCAGTTGTGACTGTGTTACCTGGCCTACGAACGCAAGTGAGGCTACCGGTGACCTTGTTTTGATAGAAACCTCCTTGATTTTATTTTCTTATGTAAATGAAGACTAGTTTGCATTAAAACAACACGTTTTGCATGATAAAAACAGTGCGGCCTGTATCAATACTAGGTCACCGGCAGCCTAGCTGCCATTCATAGGCCAGGTCACTGAGCAAACAACTGTTAAAAAGGCCTATTGATTTTCTCGCGCATTTTTTCTGATTGACTTTAACCTGCGCGCAGCCGGACACGTAACTCAGTCGAAACCTATTTATGGCGGCGGCGTAGTCTGTGTGTGATGCAGGCTAATTGACTTGTGATTGGATTACACGAAATTACACCATGTACTATGCGAACTTTTCAATTAATCAGCTGCAAACTAAAACCAGTTGCAACTTGGTCACTCTCGTTTTCCCGCGCTTGGCGCCGGCTGCGTTTACTTAGTTTGCATTCTGATTGGCTTGGAAAACCAAGTCGTAAATTGGTTTTGTTGTTGGCTGAATTGTGTAAATTGAAATGTTCTTCAATACAAGAGAGGATGAGGTAAGAGAACATAGCCTCCGTACATGGCCCTCTATCAGTGATAACTTTTTCAATCTATTCTTAGTACGAGGTCATGAGACTGGTTATTTAAAGAACGGATTCCAATTGGTCCTTCTTATGAAATATTAACCGCCGGGTCACGGGGCTCAGGTTAAAATAGCCTCCACGCGTGGCGCGAAAAATAGATTGAAGAAAATTATCAGGGGCATTAGGATAATGCATTAGGATTTTGGTACAGAAGGAAAAAGTCTTGCATTCTATCATCGGCGACGGAGAATCAAACACTAATTATCAAGGAGTTTAGGTTACAGGATAACGTGATATTTTACAGTACTTTTGTCTTTTGCTACCAGATGGAGGATGTGCAGAGTATGACTGGAATGTCTGAGGAAATGGTTCAGGAATTACACACAAGGAACAACAGCTTGAAAAAGAGTCTTGAGGCTTTGGAGGAAGGACAACAAACCTATCGATTGCAAAACGAACAACTGCGACAGCAGAAGGCAGCTCTTCAAAACCTAATTGGAGACCTGTGCCGAGATGGGGAGACGGGAGGAATGTCGTATAACTCGTCATCAAGATTCCTTGACAACAAACGCTATACCGGAATCGAGGAACCGGCTGGTAATTCGTACAACTCAGCCTCAAGATTCGTGGACCACAAGCAAGAAGGTAAAAGCGACGAACTAGATGCTACGTCAGATGAACCATCATCAACGCACTTCGACCAAAAATATGAACGCAAATACAGAGGGAGCCCTGACAACAGACTCGGAGAATTTAAGCGAGTCACTGAGGAAAGGCACATCTCTGCCGATTTCAAGGAAATGTACGATAGTGAAGAGTTTGGCAGAAGATCAAGAGCGGAGCAATTTTCCACAGAGTTTGTGGCCTACGCTCCAAGTCGTTCGGCATTTGAGTACTACGGAACCTAATGTTATGTAGGGCATCAAGTGCAAATCACGGTCATAAAACCCCACGGATAAGGGCCCGTCAGACAGCTAAAAGAAGTAATATTCCAGCGAAAATTCGTTCGGATGTAAGGCCACTCTGCATTTTTACTTGAATAGGTAGAGGTCAAATGCACGCTACAAGTTTGTAGCTTCTGCCTTGCGTTTTGTTGTGTTCCAGTTCCGTTTGTATTTTTTAGAGTTTTGCAGTTTCTGTTCCAGCTAATAAAGTGACCGAATTCCTGAATAACGCCCGCGGATACACGCTGCCACCTTACACCCTCTGTAACAGACCCAGTGAATTCTTTCCCTTCAACCAGTGAAAATTTAGCCTCCCCGGTACCTGGTGATATTTTTAATTTTACCCGGCCAGTTTGTGGCTTCTCCGGTGCGACTTTTACATACCCAGCATATATTATTTGTGTATGTTTGGAAAAGGCAAAACAACGACCTGACACAAAATTTTCCGACCCGGTGACGTTTTTTCCGAAAACCCGGTGAGAATATAGATGCCACTGGGTCTGTTACGGATGGGTGTTACCTTGTTTATGATCCCAATCAAATTGTCAAACACTTTCCCACGACATTTTCCTGAGCTTGGTCCTGGGAACGAGGTTGCCAATTTGTATGAGCCCCAGGGCTTGTGAATTTATATTTACAGCTTCCAGCATTCAAGCTTATAGTAGAGACAATTTTACTATCGGTAGAAATACCCGCTTTGTTACAAGGAATATAACCCTCTTTTTTGGTCTGAAAATTTGCAGCTCTGGCCAATTGAAACATTTGGTTTTTCATTCAGGTCCAGCTACAATTGTATGATCGGTCATGTGGCCAACCATACGTTGCCAATGGCGAATCTCCTTTTCAGAGCCCACGTATCTTCTGGTCAGCGCCAAGACACGGAGCTCTGGAATAATCCATTTCCAGAACTAAGTTGATTGACTACTCGATTGATCAAACTGCTCATGCGTAATTACCGGAAGTAAAATTACCTGTAAACAAAATCAGAACAGCTGGGCGCGAAGTTTAAACGAATATGGGACAGAAAACTCCAACTAAACTTGCTAACACAAAGACTTGCCGCCTCTGTTGTAAACCCTCGAGTTCTAATGAACGCCCCATTTTACTACTGAGGAAATCGAAGATGAAACCCAAACTTTGGTATATGAGTGACTTGACAAAACCCGTCGGCAAAACAGCTAAAAGATCTCTTTCTTCACCATAATCGCTTTCAAAATTTGATATTGCTCTTCTTTCAAAGCCTAATCGGACTTTCCTAGCTTTTCGAGTGCGTATTATAGGCATGCGCCGTGTAACCGGAACTCCTAAAATCTTGGAGTCTGGAAATGGATTATTCCAGAGTTCCGAGTCTCGATGCTGACCCAAAGATACGTGGGCTCTGGGAACGAGATTGGCCAAAGGCCCATTTCTCGGCTACAAAGACAGCCTTCATTGCGCACGCCTCATTCGTGTTACCATTGTCACGTGATTGAACGACAGTTATGCGGACGTTCAAGATGGCCTGGCTGTCGCTCGAAACATCTTGTGCCGGAATGTTACGTCCTGTGATCATCTAGGTTATAGCACATTTTAGGGGGGTTGAGTCGTCACCGAACCAGCACAACCGCAGAGAATTTAAGATTAAGGAGTACGGTTTAAAAGCTACGGTTGCACGAGTAGTGAAGAATTTTCGTGGGGACTAGGCCGAGAAGGAATATTTTGCCGGAAACGGTAGCGCGAGCGAGCTTTAATCGCATGTTGAATCCATTTTCCTCGACAATTTGGAGCCGGCATATTTAGGAGAAAAACAAAAACCGTGCGAAAGGAGACGTTTAAACTGAATTCCGCAGAATCATCAGAGCACAAAGATAATAACGTTCTTGCTTCCAAAAGTTGAAATAGATCTAACGCATAAAGTTGATACTACGCGAATTTCCTGCTTCACTCAATGTTGCAAAAACTGCACCATGATTTCTCGACCCAGATTCTTGGTGCTGACCGTTGTGTCGTATCTTAAATTCCCTATTGTCTGTTGCCGTCCAACTTCAACTTAACTGGTACCTCACACCAAAAAGAAAACAGAAAATGACAAACAGTGGAGTCCATCCCTGGAGACCAACGGCAGGGATCAAGAAGGGGGAGGGGGGAACGGGGAAGGGCCGTTTGAGCTATACTCCCACCACGTTTTTGCTTGGGTTGTTTTTTTAGGGCATGATAAATGGAGGAACAGTGATTTCTTGTTTTTCTAATGCTATCACTTTAAAATGGTCTCCTTGGTCCCTGTAGGGGAAGCTAGTTGGGGCGAGGGGAATGTGAACGCGGACGAAAACCAAAACCAAAAATGGCAACGGAAAACTGTTACGAAAGGCGAGGAGTGCAATTGGCGCTAGAGAACAATTGTTCTCGGACCAGTAACAAGCCAGAACGTCTCCGATAGTATGGACCTTGTCTAATAAAACCGTATCCCGAGGGGCTCTTCACGCCGTACACGACCTTCCGTTGTTGCCTTTGTTTTTTTTTTTCCCGTTTGGGCTATCCCCCCCTCCCCACTTTATCACTCCTGGGTCTCCGAAGATCAGTGGAACCCTGCTTTTTCTTCAACCTGGTTTACACTTGCTACATAACGACATAACGGGAAGATCACGCAAATTAAAAAAAGCACCTTGTGTTAACGTTTTATGTCTCCAGTGGGACAGCACATCATGACGAGATAGTAGGCACATAACAACATACACATATATAATGACATAAGGCACAAACTGATCATTTCTTTATGCCGTTGTGTCAATAACGTTATGTCGTTACGTTGCAATTGTGAACCAGGCCTTAATGGTAACGTCCACAACTAGACTTGCTCCAAGTCGACTTTTTTGACATTTCTTGCAGGAAAGTCCATTTGTTCTGCATGCATGTAGGGTTTTAAATTTAATTTGCATATTGTTGGCGCGAATCGGCCATGTTGTCATGGTTCGCTGCTCGTTTGCATTGCTGTGATGACTATTTACTGTTCCGCTTCATAGTTTTTTCCCAAAGAACAACAACTTAAAGAAAACACTTTCAAACGATTTCGCATAACGATTTCTAAAGAGGAAACATTGCTGATATTAAGCAGCGAACGACGATGCAGGTTTGTATGTATGGTTCCTCATCACCGCTTGTAGGAAGTGGACGAGTCAACACAAACAACTTCAAACGAACTCAGTACTTCAGACACCCAAAAGAACAATCCCTTGTAAGAAAGCTACAGGCAAGCGATTCGTTCGAGATCGGCCGAGTCTGCAATAACGATGCAAATATGAAAAGATTTTTAAAATGTCGCGATCTCTCGATCTACCATTTCAATGCACTTTGATCATTATTCCGCGTCAAGTTGACACGCTTGAGGAAATCAAATGCAACAGCTCGATGTGGAACCGTTACAAGACACTTTTGACGATTCTTTCGTTAAACTAATATATAAATTGACCGCTAAGAGGCTTGCCTAACTTTTCGGCGGCAAGACTTCCAAATCTCGACAAAGGCCCGGCTGGCCTGCAACGGGCACATAAAAAAGAAATCGAGTCGTTGGTATGAAGTCACACAATTTCATGGTTTCTGATTGGATATCCATGCAAACACACCCCCAACACACCGCCGACCTGAAATCTGGTCGGTTGCAGACAAGACAAGTCCCTTCTTCGTGCCAACTCGACTTAACGAAAAACGGACTTGCAAGCATGTCTAGTCCACAACCAGCTGTGAAGCATCGATGTATAGGTAGTGGAAAATATGACTTTTAGTGAGATTTTTTTTTGGCTCGTAACATGCTGTGGGAAAATAGTGGAAATCAATGCTGATGCCAATTGCAGTAAGTGAAACAATAGGGAGCTTACGCAACGACTACGTCGACGACAACGAAGACGCCACAAAGCAATAGGCTTAATGAGCAAAAACAGTGGCTCCGCACGCTGTGTGCGTTTCACATTTGGGTACATTTCTTTGCCGTTTTCGGTTAAACAACGACGTCAAATGATCAAATTTGAAGCTTTGTGCAGGACATTAGTGCAAGACGATAAATTTTCTACTCTTTGTCTTAACTTTAACGGAGTTCATACCAATTCTGTTCCTGAACAGTTAGTAATTGTTCTACACACGGAAAGAGTTGTAGTAAGCACAAGGGGACTACTATAACGCGAATATATGCTTTCACATGACGTTTTCGTAGCCATCGTCGTCCTTGCTTAAGCGCCCTAACGTCTATTCCCTCTACTGCAAAGTTACCGATTCATCTGGAAGTAGGCACGTAGCTCTTTCACCCGGTGAAATTTCGGAGGTTCCTATTATTTTACCATATTTTAGATGTTTCTGTGGCTCAAAAATGTAGAAAACTTGTTTATGCGACCACGCAAACTTCACTTATTACCTTAGAAATATTCTTTAAGCAATACTGCGCATGCGTTTGTAATCTACCACAAATACCAAAAAAGTGCTACCAAGAATCCTACAAACTAGGAAAAAATTCTCCCTGAAGCTTTATAAGATCTTTTTCCCTTTTTTTTCTGACACTTAGTGCCTTTTTAATTAGGGAGCCTTTATATTTCTTCTTTGCTCTTTCATAGCTTGCCTCCCACAAGCGAGCACACGATGCATATAACACTAATAAATAAGATCTGTTACCCATTGTATGTTCGGCCAGCATGGCTCGGCGGTGTCCACTGCACTACGTGCGGCGGTCACTACCATCATTTTCAGTGGCGGTGCTGTCGTCATTTTAGTTGGCTTGGGTTCAATCAAAGTGAGAAAAAGGCCATACCGAAGTGTTGATAACTTCTGTAATAGACCATTTTACAGTTCTGCGCTCAGTTACCAGGCCTTTGAATAAAAGCGAGGCTAGAGTTGACCTTGTTTTGGTACAAACCTCACTGCTTTTCTTATGTAAATAGAGCTAGTTAGCATAAGAACAGCACGATTTACATAAGAAAAGCAGTGAGGTTTGTATCAAAACAAGGTCAACTCCAGCCTCGCTTTTATCCAAAGGCCTGGTAACTCAGCGCAGAACTGTAAAATGGTCTATTTCGCCAAGTTTAATTTAGGCTGCGCGCTACAGTGTATCTTGGTTTGGTGTCGATAGTTTACCCACAGATTATTGCATCGCATACATCGAGTCTTTACAGATCTACAAAGCTCTTGAACCCTGCCAGCTGACTCTATATGACCTTGTACAAGAATACTGACCGTTCTAGCGTGGGTGCCGCTTCTATCCATTAGGTTGGATCCTGCAGAAAATTCTGAACTTCCCTCTAAAGGTAACGACCTTTTAAAAATGACATCAATTATTATTTGTCAAATTGAGCCCATTGGAATTACTACTATCATTATCGGTTTTGATTAGTTAGTGAAGCGTTTTCCCTTTTAACTTACCTTGACACTACCACATTTGCAGTAATCAGTATCTTTAGTCTCATAGAGAAGATTTTCTCGAAAATTTGGGCGAAACCACCACCCAAGAATGGGAGAAGTCCACTTCCGGTTGTTGCTCCCTATTATCGCTTAGTGTACTGATCAAACCTTTTTGATATTGGCCTCACGGCCTCGCGAAGCGAAAATCTCACCAAAAGTTCACCGCACACTTGACGAAACGGCTAAGCTAACTGCCTCGCAAGGTATTTTACTCAGCTCTTTCGTCACGTGTGCGGCGGGCCGAGCCAATTAGTTAGGCTTCTTTTTTGTTCTGTCTCTCATCCTGTATAGAGCCTCGCCACTGCTAGGAATATTAAATGTGTGTTATTAAATATGTAGCTTGGTTCCAATTCTTTGTTAATTCATCCACAATACTCGTATGTCCCACAGTCTGTTGGTCAATTAATGCTCAGAGTTTCAATTGATTGGACTGACAACGCGTAACGGTATTAAAGCTCAGTGCTAATACATGTACACGTACATAAGCTTAATTATTCATTTATATGTTAGGTCGACATACACATGACTACAGTTACAAGGACCAATCGCCAGTTGCCTCCCACACAGTCATTTTTAGGGGAGTCTTTTTTTCTTTCCTCACCAAAGGGCTCCCCTAAAAATGACTGTGAGGGAGGCTTAAAGGGTCTCTTCATGTGACCCTGCTTCAACCGGCTGGCTCAGTTTCCAAGATCTCACCTCACCACTAAATCATTTGTAAAAATCTTGATGTGTTCATATGAGAGGGCAGGCTGGCAAAGATGCCAAAATCTTGGTTTCTGAAACGAAGATCTCAATCATTGACTGGGTTAGAAAATTTTGCACATGAACACTTCAGCCTGATTACCAGGATGAATTTTTTAAACTGTGGATGAGTTGAGTGTATTCTTTGTTCTTCAGCCTCACTTTGGTGTTTTTTATTTATTTTTTATTTTTTTTTAATTTCACTAACTCAGCTGAAATTAGTCCTGTGTGAACAGAAGACAAAATTATTCCTAGCTACCGGACTGATGCGAAGAGGCGCTAGAACCTCACAAGTAGAGTTAACACCCACTGCTGAACAACTGTTGCATGTTGGGGAAACAATTAACTTACTAAAGTCAAAAACTAATGTTTACACAATGAGACCTGTTTCATAGCAGAACGTCAGCATAAAGTGACTGTAATTAATCACCTTGAAATAAAACTGCTTATCAATAAATTTAATCAGTGATTGACATTCATCAATGCAACATAGATAAAGGTGTTATCTTGCTCTCTTTTATGTCTGTGATAAGGAACCGAAAAACATGGTTCATCCTTGGTGTACAATGTAAAAGCTTGTGAAGCTCAAGAATGCCATAAAGCAAAGAAAACAAGAGTTAAAGCAATAAGCTATGGGATAAAAATACCATCTATTAGCCATTACAAACTCTAATATAGATGACTACAACACAAGACTAAATTCTCAAGGCTAACTATGAAAAAAAAAATTGAAATTTGAAACAGTGGTCACAGTTGATATCCCAAACAGCAAAGTCTGCAAGTCACATAATCCTTTTTTCATTCAGATTGACTATGTCCCAAGAGGAGTTCATTCAAAGGACGTGTACTGGTAATTTCAGCAGACAATTAACTCAGTTTGAAATAATTATAGCAGTGTACTTGAACCAAAGAAGACAAGACAAAAATGTAATTATGTAATTGATAATTTAATCTTCAGTTCAGTAATTTCAAGCATCACAAGTTTGAATAATACTTAAGTGGAAAGTTCATTATTATTCAATCATTTTTTTTTTCTTTTTACTGTAGTATGAGATTTGGACACATGCTCTGTTGGCATCATGCAGATGCATCCAACTTGCCATACCTTTCTAGTGGTGTTTTTGGTGGGGAACTTCAATTATAGGTAATTGAGTCAACTTCAAGTGTAGGTAATTAAGTCAACAATAATAACAATCATAATCATAATCATAACCAGGTTTGGCCATTTAACCAATATTGTATCCAACAAGAGTCAGTGGAATTACAATATTTTTGTAGTAAGTTTTCAACATTCCCTTTATTTTTTGTTGATAAAACTCGGCTTCCCAAAGGACATTTGGGAGACTGATTGTCCATGTAAGGTCAAACATAGGTGTAATGGCTGATAATCAACATCCAGAAAGCCAATGAGAAAGCTGTAAGTATAGGAAATTGTATGAACGCGAGTGCATTTCGTGATTTATGGTCACTCGTGATGTTTTGAAAGTTCTCAAAATTGCACGAGCTGCAGGCGAGTGCAATTTGAGAACTTTCAAAACAACACGAGTGACCATAAATCACGAAATGCACGAGCAGGTTCATACGATTTTTTATTTATTATATTCTCAACAAAAGTACTCAAACGAGCTACTTTGTACGGTGTTTCCATAGCAACTTCCGTATTGCACTCTATTACCTGGATTGCACTCTATAACCTATTTATGCATTCGCCATTGGCCAATCAGAAACGAGATATTTTGTTGAGTATATAAAAAAAGTAGCATTATTGAATAGTAAGTAATAATACATTTTAACGATTGTTGTTAAAATAATTCCAAAAATATTTATTTACATAATATAACTAAAATACTTATGTTCATTTCCTTTTACTGGCATGTATTATTGTTGTACATGTACAAGGAAATATTGTTTAAAGCACACTTTTGAGGAACAAGCAAACTTGACAATTTACATGTACATTGATGTCAACTTGTACAAACTAGCCTAAGAAAAATCATCTCAAGTTTTTGAGATAACATAAATTATTTGTGCAATGACAATTAAACAGCAATATGTGCATTAATTATAAATGGTAAGAATGTAGCTGATGAGCATTTCTCTGTGCGGTTGATAGAGCCACAGGAACCCCAGGCTCAGTCAGGTAAAAATTGTGAGGATTTGTTTAGGAATCCCGACAATAGACTCAAAAGATAATTATACTTAAAAGTTCTCAAAAAAAAAAACGTACTTCATTGTCCTGGTGATTTTCTCGCTTTCAGTGCGTTTATTTGCCTGATTTAACGCGATTTTTGTAAGCGATTTCTCAGCTTCCCCGGTTGTCAGCAGTCGCACCAAAATAAAGCAGAATAAAGGAAAGGCTTAAAAGACATTTCTAGCTTACCTCACGTCTCTAATAACTACAAAAGTTTTTGATAACCAATTAAGGATAAAATGAGCGATATTAAAGACTGACTTTTCGATAGCTCCATGCCATCATTTTCAAATTCAAATAAGCAAATTTTGTGAGTTCGTTTTGTAGTAAAAGTACATGCCAAAGTCTTATGCATATGATTTAATATAAAGGAGCAGGGGCACCCAACGAGCAAATTGAGCAAAAAAACTCTTATAGGGATATTTCTAGGCTCCTTGTAATGTTTAAAGAGATGCTTTTATCAGCTAACAAAAATTGATCTGTTCGGATTTCTTGGCTGAAAATTCAAGTGCCCGAAAATTTTAGGGACTGAAATCTTCATTTCAGAAATTGCAAGCTGAACGTTACCTTTGGAAAACTTCTTAGTGAATTCTTTGCTTACCCGAAAATGCTAGGTGACCTTTTTAACAGCCAAAAATTGCAAAAATGTCCCTTCCGAAAATGTAAGGGACTATTTTTCCCTGGATTTCCCTGGTTGTGAATCTTTTTGGTGAGGTTTTAGTTAAGAAATCAATAGATTTTTGGCAATGTAGAATCCGAAAGTCTTAGAACGGGTGGACTCTCCCGAACAGATATTTCACCGAAGTTTCTCGTTGGGTTCCCCTGGAAAGAGAAGTTCAAAGCAACGTGTCGGGAATGTCAAGTGTCAAATAAAAAGTTTTGCTTTCCGACCTCACATCTCGCCGATAATATCACACTTCTCCTGCATGAGTGACGCTCGAACTCCGGCGATGGCCACACGGATAAATAAATTTATGCGTGTGGCCATCGCCGGAGTTCGAGTTACTTAAGTTACTTCTCCTTGACAAAGTTTGAAGCTCCAGCGAGTATCCATTGTTGAGAAACAGCGATGAATATCCACAAGCGGACATTCCACAGATATCAAAATAAATAGGTAATTTTATGTTTTCTTTTGATGTTGAAAGCCTATTTATCAACATTCCCCTGAGTGAATGCATTGATCTAGCGGTCAAATACGTCTCGGAGGGTAATCCAGATCTTAAGCTAAGTATCACTGAGCTTAAAAGCCTTATCCACTTTGCTACTTCTCAAACACATTTTTTATTCAAAGGTTCGGTCTACGATCAAGTTGACGGTGTAGCTATGGGTTCTAATTTTACATGATAATTTTTTCTATGGGTTCTATTTTACCGACAATACGTTGATGACACGTTTTGTGTATTTGAGACGGAACAAGATGCACTTTTGTTTTTTGGTTTCATCAACACTAGGCACCCTAACACACGTTTTACCATGTAAAAGAGGTGGACCATAAAATACCCTTTTTGGATGTCTTCATTCACAAGGTCCTACAACCACGGTTTTGGGCAAGAAAACGTTCACGGGTCTTCTAACTAATTCCTTTAGTTTCACTGCTCCATCGTACAAAATTGGCCTTGTTAGAACACTTTTTGATAGAAACTTTAAAATCAACAACACTTGGGCGGGCTTTCACAATGATGTTAAGAACCTTACTTTCATTTTACGTAAAAACCTTTTCCCTTCACATCTAACTGAGAAGGTACTTAATCAGTATAATATATAGATTTAGCCAAGCCTAAAAGCGGGGCTCCCGTTTAGTACTTTCATTTCCCTTTAAACTGTTAAAGCATTCTAAAATATTGCGAAGGAATTCACAAACGTTTTTGACTATAGTTTAGTGTCGAGGTCGGTTAACGATTTTGTCTGTTTTCCACAGCACGGAGTCTTTCCGCTTCTCGGCGTTCTTCGTTAACATTTTGTCTGTTTTCTCGAGCCCGGACTCTTTCTGTTCTTCGCTATAATTTCGTCTCCCTTCTCTTTCCCGAGCGCGCCTTCTTTGGCGATCTTCTTCGCTCATTCTTTCCCAGTTAATTCTTGCTCTCTGACGCTGTTTCCCGTTGCTCTTCACCTGAACCCTGTGTTCTGCAAATTATATTTTCTCTAATATTGTTTGTTGACATAGCAATAGAAATTGTTTCGTTTATCCTTTAGTAAATCTTTAACAGTGTAGAGTATAAAAACATTGTCTCAAAAGGACAATGAACTGAAAATTTCTTTTT